>QEPC01003849.1:1846603-1920137 GCA_003113815.1 Sphenodon punctatus | reverse complement strand
CAAGGGCCCGATCCTTCCCATTTACAGACTCTTTACTCTCTGGGTTCGCAAGAGCTTGAGAACTCTTGTTGCTCACTTGTGTTCCAATGTTAGACACAGACACTTCTTCATAAAGATAAGTAAGTTTATTGATTACATAAGCAAGATAGTTGATACAGAGTGATTACTAGAAATCAAAGGTAAATATAACGCATTCCTGATCTATACTGGTTGAGTTCCTAAATAAGCATCTTATCCTACAGAGGTCCATAAATTCTTCTCAGCCCTTGATGTAAGCGACTGGGTCTCCAGACTTAGAGTTGCTAGAAAGCAAAGTCCCCTCTCTCAGTTCATGTCTTCCAGCCTTGTTTGCCGGGAAGATGCAGATGAGAGTGCTCAAGGTGGTTCTGGGCAAGCGATAGCGAAGCTGGCTTAATGGCCCTTGCTTAAGTATCTGTCATGGTCCCTTTGCCTCCGGTTTCCCGCCTGGGAGAAATGTGTGGCCTGTCACGTAGGCAACCCAGGCAAACATTACAATCCATTTGCATCTCCATAGTGTTATAGTGTTCCGTCTGGCAAGGGTTTTGCCAATACATAATCTTTGATCTCTTTGCATTTCCTGGAGCTTGGTCACGTGTTACAGTCCTGATTTGGGTTTTACAGTTGTCAATTGTAATGTTACATACATGTGGAACCTTTTGCTTTACATATTTACCAGACTTGTAGTCTACATGTAGGCCCATGTTACACGTGTGTGACCCTATGTTCCTCCGTGACAGACCTCCAGGACCATGATGGAGCGTAGGAGAGGAAGCTTTCTGTGAGGTAAAATATATACATTTCTCCTAGCAACAAAGCATTATGGACCACATTTAGAAATACACTGAGCATGTCATAGTGTAAGTAAGAATCAAGTCAAATACATACACACAAGACTGGTTAGTCTGTAAAACGTGTACCCCATTTGAACTGTGAACAATAAAGAATTTGTTTGAAAATATTTATTTATGGAATTTCTTGATCCCTTCACTTCAGACATGTAAATTTTGTTTGGTAGACTTTAGTAACAGTAAATTTGCAGGTGCTCGTTATAATTTCTTTATTAGGTCAAACGGTAAGGTAGCCAAAAATATGGTCAAAATCCCCCAAAGTCTCAAATATAAAAATGAACAGACACGTTAGTCATCTCATTCTTTTAACTGAGAAATAGTTTACTGACAAAGCTTTTATTTACCATGATTCTTCTTGTCATTTAAAAGCAGACTGGCTGCATCCGTGTATTAAAACTTGGTTACAGTGCATTTGGAAAGCACTCATATCATTACTGTGATCACAGCAAATTAAATATAGTAGCAGCTGGCAGAGATCTGTCCACAGGATTCAGATTTACACAGCACTTGTATGTACAGTACACCTACTTGCTGTAGCAGCAATAAAATGGCTTCCAGTTATCCCTGAGGTGTCCTCAGTATTTAACGGGCTCATGCATCGAGTCACGTTTTGTCAATGGGTTTTATAAACAGACTTAACAAAAATGGTGTGAGGTTTCTGTAAAATGGAATGCTACTGAAGCAAGGTTAATGTAATGAATTTCAACACCAGGGATGGAGAATCTTTTCCCTCCTGGGGGCTGTTTTAAAACTTAGTATAACTTTGAAGACTGCATAGAAGTTGGGAGTGGGTGGAGCAGTCAGGAAAACAAGGTTCCAGATCATGACTGATAGACTTCATTCCTAAATTCAAGAGATGTGTGTTGATACTGGGTATTTTCAGACGTGATGGGGTGGCTTTGCCCCGTCACGGAAACAACCCTGAGATTGCCTGCCGGGATCACACCGACACGGCCAACAGACGTGCTGGCTGATCCCGACGGGGAATCGGGGAGGGGGCGGGGCCGTGCAGCGCAATGCTGTCTCTTATACACATCTAGATGTGTATAAGAGACAGCTTTTGGGGATTGTCCGGCGGGGAGCCCCGGAAGCGTGGTTGAAATTGACCCCATGTGGGAATTGATCGTGGCGAACATCTGGTGGCCGCCTAACAGATGTTCAGGGTGCTTTGACCCCATGTGGGTATTGACGGGGTTTCACTGTGATCTCGTAACGTCTGAAAATACCCACTGTTATCCCAAAGCTTGTACCTTTATCATGCATTTCTCCTGGGCTCTTTGCACACTAAGTTTGAGATAAAAGGAGAACAAGTGTTCCTTTTCCTCAGGGAAATACCAACCTTTCAGGAGCACTTGTGTTTGTTTGTCAGTACTGTGTCAGTCTACGGTGATTCCGCGCTTCTGCCATTGTTGATATTGGCACCTGAGATTTTCATTATTGCCCGTCAATTCCATAACTTTGGGGATTTTTTTGTCACTTTTTGTTACTTTTCAGGACTTTTGCGATTGTTCTGCAGCCCATTTACAATAATGTCCATCACTTCCCAGGCACTTAGCTGGCATTTTTGCATCTCCACAGCCCCCAAGGGTGTGTGCAGGGAACAAATGGAGCTTGGGATCAGCCCTGTAGGAGCTCTCTCCAATTTGCAAAAAAATAATAGCAAACATTGAAAACAGCGGAAAAGCTGGTAAGTTTCCGCATCAACCGTTTTTACACGGACAGCCCCACCCACTGCTGGGTGTCCCGGTGAGGGAGGGGGGCTCCATGCAAATGGACCGGCAGTGGATGGGGGTATGGCTGTACGCTGGCTGTGCACCCGTGGAAACACCATGGGCGGTGGGTGTTTGTACGTGTGCGCTCCCTGCGCACTCCCATCTACACCCATCACCCACATATCTCCACCCACGGGGCCATCTGGAAAACCAGAGGAGGCTCCGTGGGTGAAGGTGGGTGTGTGTCCATGTAAAAGGACACCCACCTATCGCACCAACACACCCATGCCCCCACCCACCCATCGCACCAACACACCCATGCCCCCACCCACTCATCGCACCAACACACCCATGCCCCCACCCACCGCCATCCGTGTAAAAATGACCATCATGTGAATGAAGGGGAAAATCTGTTTCCAATGAAAGATACACGCACCATGATTTGTCATTTCAGGCCTACTTCCCAGGCTGTGGGCATGGCATCAAGTGGGACATATTTTATCCCTTTTTGATTTATTATATTTATTATATCGTTGATTTGATAGGAAATTTACAAACACAGGAGAGGTATTGGTGTAAAGAGAGAGACCAGCTGAATCCAAAATGGGGAAGTGGGTCACACAGAAGAACCCCAACCTCCTCCCCCAGCATGTTGAGAAGAGCTTCCCAGCATGTTGAGAAGACCTTCCAAGTGAAGGAAATGAACTCCTGGTGTTCCTTTGAGCAAGGCCAGGACCTGGGCTTGGCTAACCCTACCACACAGCCATAGTGGCCAAGACAAATAAATAAATAAATGAAATGGGCTGCTACTAGTCAGTTTTTCAGTTCTGTTCCTATAAAGGGGCGGGGGGGGAACCATTCCTGATCCCTGCAGCAAATGCCCTGAAACCTGATATTTGTTTTTGTCTGTCTTTGCGTGTACATGTGATAGAACCTGTTTGGGTTTTGCAAAGTTAAGGGAGAGTAGGCATTAAAACCTGACCATGATTTGCCAAAGTTAAAAATAAAATAAAATAAAAAATGGTAGAGGTGGCAGCTGATCTTATTGCAGTGAGATTCTTCTTCTCTCTGTGCTTAATTTTTATTATTTCTTCTTCTGCTGCTGCTGCTGGTTCTGGATCTGGTTGTGGTTTTTTTTTTAATTTGGGTAGATTTTGGCTGCCCTAAATCTAACCCCCCATTCCTTTCCCCCTAAATAATCTACTCTGTAATGTGAGGCTATAGCAAAAAAGGGCGGCGGGGGTCAGTTGCGTAGCAGCAGATGAAATTTTCAACCTCCATTCATTAATTTGCATGAACTTGGATAATTATATAATCACTAACTCTTGAAAATGTGGCCCATTTAGCTAATAGAACGACTGGCGAGGAAAAGACAGTGTCTTTGTCTTCATCTCACGCGCTGTACAATGGCTCTTTTAGCTCCAAGCACATAAGGTATAAAGCTTTGGAATGACTCAAAAACAATGGGCCATAAATGACATAGGGACATTAATAATTAAAATCTTTATATGATCATGGAGGGAAGACAAAGCAAATGATCCAGTGCAGCAGTTCTTAATGACATCTTCTGTGGACCATATAAGTAGATGAATTTCAAGTTCAGCCATTTATGCTAAACAAGGTTAAACTGGCTAAAAGACTGACTATATTTTAATATGCTATAAAGAAATTAAGAGCCTCCAGCACGCCATAAAATACCATCCATTAGACCCAAATGCAATGCCCATTACCTCTGAAGGGTTTAGTTAATCATAGGGCAATAACTAAATACGCAGGACTGCTCTAATTGCTAAAAGAACCTCGTCTAACTGATGCTTAACCATTTTTAATTGTAACTGTTTTCTATTCCTTTCCCCAGAAACAAAGTTCCTTCATGCTTTTAACAGTGAAGGTAATTTGTCCCATTATTTTAATTTCATTTATTTAATTCCAAGCTGAATTGTCTATTGTCGATGGGCAGTCCCCGGAATTTAGTGAATCCCAAGACTGCTTATCTTAACGCTTGGAAATAATTAACAATGAAATTCTCCTACTTTTTGATGCTCCATTCTCAAATTGAGCCTAATTAACCCCTTGGAATTCAGGATTTTGCTGACATGGATCATCATGAAATCCGGTATTGTTACAGTAACCGCACCACAGGCGTGCTGATGTTTTCTCTTCTAGTGGCAGAGGGTTACTACAAGTACCTCCCATTAATAGTAATAGCAGTTCTGCATATAAATATCCAATGTCTCATTTGAAAGATAAAACCATTAATGAGAAACTCATTTGTTTTGTCTGGTGTATGTGTTTTAAACACAGTTGTGAAAACATCTTTAGTGGAGCCAAAGTGTGCACTTGTGAAAATGGGTGTACCTGTTGGATTTCCAATATCCAAATCAAATAAAAAAACTGGGGTATGAGTTGGTAAACAGTTTTGATCCAGTTCAGGTACCCAGTACCCCAGAATGTCAACTTTCAAGCCTAATTTTTTGGTTAGGGTTAGGGTCCTGATTTTAAGAGTAATACCAGTTGTGCTTATATTTACATGCACTTATGTCTTTTTGGCAGAATAAATCTGTTAATCAAAAATAAAAACAAAAACAAAACCAGAACCACCACACCACAACTGCCACCACCACAGCAAACACCACAGCAAACACCATACCAGAAATTACTAATTTGTCAGGTATCTGGGTACGCGCACCGAATACCCAACATAGTACTTGATAATGTGGGTATTTTACCCCCTGACTACCAAATTAGGTACCTGTTTCAGCTCTCATTTAGTGATGACAACTGTTAATACTTTAGTTACTGTAGTTGCTTTATAGAGAATCTAGTTTCAAGTGGTTCAGAATTACCTTCTCCTGTCAAGGTATACAAAGCTGTAAGCACCCGGAGACCCATCCAAGAGACAGCCACACTAATGAGGAGAGAGACGTTTTCCAGGGTAATCTTCAGAGCCATTAGGTTTATATCCTGGGCTCCATGGGATTCATCAAACTCTACATGGGAAACATTGTGGGGGAGGAGGGGCTTTCATTAGTTACTATTGCTATTACTTCAGGATGATATGCTTACGCACAGGGTTGAGTACAATCCGTATGCTTATCATGTACAACAATATATCTCTTACCTTGTAAGCCCTGTTAGCTTGGCCTCTGCCCTAGAGGAAGCCTGGAATGACATAGCCAACTGGATATGTCAGAATTGTCTCGTGCTCATTCTGGGTGTAAAGACTCAGGCCTGAACCGGCACCCTTAGGACCCTGGGCACAGCTCTGCAGTGCTACTGGTCCCAGGGCCCAGGATTGGCTATAAGACCTTCTCCGGTGCTGGTCAAGCCACATCCCTCCTCAGCCTTTCTCCATGCTCCCCAGCTTCCTAGTTGACTGCTGGCCCTGAAAAAAGACCAGCCAATGGCCACAGGAAGCGGAACGGATCAGCCCCTCTGTGTCTGCTTTGATGGCGGCCCAGCATATGCAGGATGCACCCTTGTGTGACTGCCCAGGGAGCCCATTCCGCCAGTACCAGTGTTGCCTTGTCGAGTCGAGTCCTGTCTTGTCTTGTCCAGTCCTGCCTTGTCTATGTGTGCCCCGTTGGCCCGTGTGTCAATTTCTGCCATGATCCTTGGACCCCAATCCTGGACCTTGGACCCTGATACTGCACCAACTCTCCAGACCTGATCCTGACAACCTCTCCTACCAGGTTTCCCTGGACCTCATCCTTCACTGACTTTCCATGACCCAGCCTATCGGCCCTGATGCCAGGAAAGACTGACGGGATGCTGGTGCAGAGGGGCAGCCAATATGATGATGCCCTCTCTTTCCTTAGGGCCCTGCATGTTGTGGTAGTTCAGGTGGAGATTGTGGGCCACCAGGTAGGAAACCTGGACATCATTTTCGACCATGCTCTGCCCACGCTCTGTCCTTGACTGATTCTCCTCCTACCTCTCTGATTGCTCCTTTAATGTGTCTCTTCTCAATTCCAACTCCTCCTTCCTCTGCCGCTCGGTTGGGGTTCCCCAAGGCTCTGTCCTGGGCCCTCTCCTCTTCTCTATCTACACCTTGTCCCTTGGCAAACTCATTGCCTCCCACGGCTTCCAATATCACCTCTATGCTAACGACACTCAACTTTATCTCTCCACCCCCTCTCTATCCCCTTCTGTCCAAGCTTGCCTCATCAACTGTGTCTCTGACATCTCCACCTGGATGTCCCAACATTAGTTCAAGCTCTACAAAGCTAACATTGAACTCCTTATCTTTCCTTCCTTCCCTTCCCTTCCTTCCCCTCTTTTCTGTCCATCCTCATTGATGGAGTCACCATCCGTCCTGTTCCCCAAGCCCGTAGCCTGGGCTTCATCTTCGATACTCACCTTTCCTTTAAACCTTACATCGACTCCATCACCAAGTCCTGTCGCTTTGCCCTCCATAACATTGCTCAGATTCACCCCTTTCTCCCTGTCTCCTCAGCCAAAGCCCTTGTTCACGCCATGGCCATCTCCCGCCTTGACTTCTGCAACCTCCACCTTACTGGCCTCCCCCACTCTCACCAGTCCCCCCTTATCTCCATCCAAAACTCCGCTGCTAGGGTCATCCACTCAGCCCGTCGCTTCGACCACGGGCAGCCTTTCCTCTCCTCTCCTCTCCTCTCCTCACTGCATTGGCTCCCCCTTCCTGGACACATCCTTCACAAACTCCTGGTATTCACTTATAAATCCCTTCACAACCTGGCTCCCCCTTACCTCTCAGCCCTAGTCTCCTTACACACTCGGTCACACACTCTCCGCTCCTCCCCTGCCCCCTCCCTCATCTCCCCTGCTCCCCTAACCGCCTTCGGTCCTTCTCCCTTGCTGCCCCCTGTCACGGAGAAACATAGGGTCACACACGTGTAACACGGGACTACATGTAGACTACAAGTTTGGTAAATATGTAATGCAAAAGGTTCCACATGTATGTAATGTTACAACTGAGAACTGTAAAACTCAAATTAGGGTTGTGACACGTCACCAAGCTACAGGAAATGCAAAGAGATACAAAAAATGTGTATTTGGGAACACTTGCCAGATGGAACCCTGTGGAGATGTAGATGGACCTTTATGTTTGCCTGGCACACTTCAGGTTTTCCCCAAGGCAGGAAAACAGAGACAAAGAAAGAGGAAGACTACTTAAAGAGGCCAGTGAGTCACCTTGGGAGAGTTCTCTCCCAGAGCCATCTCAGCAGTTGCATCTGCATACGAAAAGCTGCCAGCCAGCAAGGCTGAGAAGACATGAGGAGAGAGATGATTTCGCTCTCTAGCAACGCTAAGGCCGTTTTCAGACGTGGGCGGCGGCGCCCGCGCTTGTTTCTCAAAAGACCCGGCAGCCCGTTCTACACGTGAGACTGCCACCAAATACACGCATGGGCAGGCGATGCACATCCATTTCCGGCCGTGAACTGACCGGGTCGGCGATCGAGGCCGGTCATACGCGACCGGAAATGGATGCGCATCGCCCGCGCATGTGCGTATTCGGCGGCAGCATCACGTGTAGAACGAACTGCCGGGTCTTTTGAGAAAGAAGCGTGGGCGCCGCCGCGCTCGTCTAAAAACGGCCTAAGTCGGGAGACCCAGTCGCTTACACCAAAGGACTGAGAGAAACTTATGGACCTTTATAGGGTAAGATGCTGATTTAGGAACTCAACCAGTATAGATCAGGAATGTGTTATATTTACCTTTGATTTCTAGTAAACACTCTGTATCAGCTATCTTGCTTATGTAATCAATAAACTTACTTGTTATCTTTATGAAGAAGTGTCTGTGTCTAACATTGGGACACAAGTGAGCAACAAGAGCCCTCAAGCTCTTGCAAACCCAGTGAGTAAAGAGTCTGTAAACGGGAAGGATCGGGCCCTTGAGTGACAAACGAATTTCCTTGCGGCAGGCTTGAATTAGCCAGAGAGAGAAACTAATTCAAGAGGGCTGTGCGCGAGGGAAACTGAATCACTCAAACCCAGTAAAGTGGGGGTTTGGACCTCCAACCTGTGACACCCCCCATGCCTGGAACTCCCTCCCTGCCCACATCTGCCTTGTCCCCTCCCTCCGCACCTTTAAATTCCTCCTCAAAAACCACCTCTTCCTCGCTGCCTTTCCCGATGCCTGCTAGAACTTTCCTTTCAATATTTACTGTCTGCCCTCCCTGCACCTGGGACTTCGCATCCGCTTGAATGTTATTTATCCCTTGTCTCTCCCTATGTCCCCTCTCCTTGTCTCCCCCTCCGTGTCTATTAGATTGTAAGCCGTAGGCAAGGACCACGACTATCTTATTGTTCTGTAAAGCACCTGGTACACTGCTGGTGTTATACAAATGCTAATAATAATAATAAGAATATAATATATATATTAAAGAAAATGGTTTGATAACGTGAGTGTGAAGCTTCTGTGTCGTGTATCCCTCCGAAAAAGAACAGCAGGAGAGTGGGATCAGGAAGAGAGAACATGATTCATCTTTCACATTCAAGCTTCTGTCACTTTGAGATTCTTGAAGAGCTAGATTATTTGTTGTGTGGATTGCGAACAATGGAAACAAACTGTGCTTTTTAGTCTGAACGTTTTCATGAAAAAGGCAAGCAGTCCTCTTCTTCACATTCTCCTTTTCCTGTTGGCCATACATTAACAGAAGTGTTGTTTGTAAGTCAGTAGAAGCAGTAATTCCACTGTATTAATCACTGGTCAGACCTCACCTGGAATATTAAGTCCTATTTTGAGTGCCTCATTTTAAGAAGAACATGGACAAATTGGAGCAGGTGCAGAGGAGGGCAATAATGATTATAAAGAACCTTGGAAGCAAGTCTTACGAGGAAACATTGAGGGAACTGGATAATGTTTAGCCTAGTGAAAAAGAAGACTAAAGTTGTGGAATTTGTTGCTAGAAGATGTGGTCATGTGGTCAAGGTTAGTAGTATAGTTGAGTTTTTAAAAAAAGGATTGTTAGAGATGGAGGATAGGTCCATTGGCAGCTATTAGCCGGGTAGGTTTTGGGGAACATAACCACTTATTGTCGGGAGCTTGGAGTGAACAACAGGGAACAGATCTTCCCATTGTGACCTGTTTGGTGCTACTTCAAAGCGAACAAGATTGGCCACTGTCGGAGACAAGTGCTGGGCTCAATGGACCATTGGTCTGACCCAATATACCGCTCCTTATGTTCCTACGTAGGAGACATGATCGCAGTATTCAAATATCTAAAGGGCTTTCAACAAGAAGATGACAAAGGACTCTTCTGCGTCACTCTAGAGGACAGAACTAGAAATACTGGGCTCAAGTTACAGGAAGGAAGATTTCAGTTAAATATCAGGGGAAAACTTGCTGACAAGCAGAGCTGCACGACAATGCAACATGCCTCCGTGGGTGGTTGTAGGCTCTCTCTCACTGGAGGTGGGTTTTTTTTATTATTATTCATTTAAAGGCTGGACAGCCATCTACTGTGGAGGTTGCATCTTGTATCCAAGTAGGCAGTTTGGGCTACATGGCCCATGAGGTCCCTTCCAATTCCGATTCTGTGCAAACACTGAGCAGACAAATACTCAACTGAGTTCACTAACTTTGCCTGCTCCACAACATACATGCAAAATACTATAGGTTTTTTTTAGTTGTGTGGGACGGGGGTAGTGGAGGGAAAGGAGCATTGGTTTAAGGACTGGGCTAAGCATTTGAAATAACTGTTTCATCTTGCATAACTGCTACATTTCTACCTTCGGGGATGGGGTGGGTTGTGACAAAGGGTGTTTCAGAACAAGATGATAACCCACTGGAGTCCATATTTAGTCAATGAAGCCCCCAATCATGTGTTTTAGCTTATAGAACTAATAAATGGGCAGTCCTCTGTGCTCATTTCATGTGCTAGCGGTGCCACAACCAGTGTCACCACTCCACCCTTTCCCTCTTCCCTAGCACTAGTGGAAAGGGGAGTCGCATCCAAGGAAGAAGTCCGATTGGGAGAGAAGAGCGGAGATAGATCCTCTGGAGAAGGTTCTTCCTGCACTCCCTGCATCAGTCTCTCCTGTCGTAGCCACCTGTCAGCTGAGAGCACGTGCAATAGGTTCAACTCTGGTGCTGGCAGACCTGGAGCCAGATGAGGCTGCATGCAAAATAATTAACAAGACACAACCATTTTGGGCGTGCATTAGCATGCACTGGCCCACATGGTGGGCCTACGATGTCCCTGGATGATGCTGTGAGTAGGGGGGGTGGGATCGGAGATGCATAGGGGATGTGGGCTAACATCTGGTAAACACCAAATAGTTGGGCAGGTGAACGCTCAGCTGGTGGGTACTAATGTGGGCTAGTGGCTCATTTATTTTCATCAAAAGTAACCACTTAGGACGTCCTTACTCTTAGACTTTGTTAGAATATCACGCCATCATTGGAGATCTTCCATCAAGATAACTCGTTGCAACACAGATTGCTGTATCCTTGTGCAAGAACTTCACGGATAACGCATAATGCTGTCAAAATCAGGGTGGTGGAAAAAGAAAAAGCCAAAATGGGATGCATTTCTATGCTGAAATGATTTAAGATTTTTTAAATGTTTTTTTAAAGAGAGGCCAGCAAGTACCTAAAATAATACCAATCCCAAATAAGCACTTTAGAAAGCTAGGGGAGAATGCCACCACCAAAAACTTGCACATTATCACCAACAGAAGATGGTCCAATCAAAAATCACACCTGAATCACTTTGTTTCCATCTGACATATTTGGTACCAGCACGACAGCCATTCTCTCTCTCTCCCTAACACATTTTCAGGCATAGCAATCTTGGGTATCCTAGGAATGTTCAGAAAACTTTTTTTATTTAAACAGAATTTTAAACTGAAGGTATGAGCTAGAGTTGAAATGGCTATTTGCACAGATATGGATGCTGGCTAATTCTGTTCATACAAAATTATTTTCCTGTTTACCCAACCCCCCGGTTTCAAGTTTGAGTCGAGTTTCCCATTGGAAACTTCGTTCACATTCACTGGATGGAGTTGTGCTCATGGTCAAGGTGCATGTGTGTCTACTTAGAATCCTATATACCTTTTCTATTGATAGCTTTTTTGAGTCATGATTGATAAGCCATCTTATTGCTAGGTTGAGAGCTAGAACATGAAGCCCTGATGAAGACTGTTTGAAACTCATTGGCATGTGAAAATCCATTTCTTTCTATTTTTATTCCTCCTTTTGTTGCTTGCCTAGGGGCCGGATGCCCTGGCTAAAATAGCATAGCCATTGTCCGCATATGTCAGAATTTTTTAAAAAAGCAGTAAGGCCGTTAAATGGTCCATCAGATATCCAATAACTTTTGGTACTTTTTAGACGGACCCGGGACTGGCCACCCTCTGAGCTGTTGTGGTGGTGACCCCTGCATCCAGCCCTGCCTGTGTCCGTTTTAAACGGATCTGGCAGCTGCCTCGGCCCATGGTACACCCACACAGTACTCTTCCCTCCCTGCATCATAGAGTTGCGGACAGATTGCCTGAGCTCTAGGCTGCCACCTGCAACTCTATGGTGGTGTTTCTGTTCTGCTTCAACATCTGACAAGTCCTGTTTAGACAGACGGGCCACCCGGGGTGGAGCAGAAGCAGGGTTGCTGTCCATCTAAAACCACCCAGTAAAGCAGTTTAATGGTTACTCAGTAATGGTCTTAGGCAGTATTTCAGATAGTAGGATATCAGATGGTATGTGAATGCCAAGTGGTTAACTGATGAACCATCTAGAATTGGAGCTACTAATTCTGGTTATGAAATTGTCTGTTCATTTCAGTTTAGTAGTAAAGTTGTTGTTTCTTTCTTAAAGTTTGACGTGTTTTCCCCCACAGAGAACACCTCAAATACTAAGAAGTATTTTCTGTAAAGCGTAGTTCATAATTGTCCATTTCTCATGCTAGCAAATGTCAAGGATCATAACCAAAGACCAGTGACATATCTCTGCGTGACACAAGAAAGTTGGGATTCAATTGTAGAACTGTCTCCCTTAATGACATTTTACCTAGCTCTGGTCACTGGAGAATGTGAGAAAACAGTGACTTTGTACATTTTCTGAGGAAACCTGGGGGGAGGATTCACAAAAGAAATGAAACACATAATTGTAGGTGTGAGTCAAAAGAAATTGAACTGCCTGCTGAATTGCCAAGTAATCTAAAGGGCTAAGAACTTCTCCTGGATTCAGAGTAAACAAATTTCAGCCTTTCCATCAGTTTTGCTGCTACGTTTCTGTGCAAGTCACAAAGTTAGCCACATTAGACCAATAAAATATATCAGACTACTCATTTCCTTCAAAGTGACACAAATGTATAATGATCGTATGTAACTGTAAGATTCATGTGTATGTCTATCCATCAAAAAGATATAGTTGAAATAGAAAAGGTACAGAGAAGGGAAACAAAAATAAGGCATATGAAACAGCTCCCCTATGAAGAGAGGCTGGACAGGTTGGGGCTCTTCAACTTCAAGAAGAGATGACTGAGAGGGGATATGATTGAAGTTTATAAAATTATGAGTGGTGTGGAACACATTAATAGGGTTCCCCCTCCCAAATAGAACTAGTACTAGGGGACACTCCATGAAACTAACAGCAGATTTGAAACAAAAAATCCCCCCTCCCCGCCACTCAACACACAATTAAGTTGTGGAATTTGTTGCCAGAAGATGTGGTCAAGGCCAGTAGTATAACGGTTTAAGAAAAGGTTGGACAAGTTTCTGGAGGATAGGTCCTTTAGCAGCTATTAGCCTGATAGGTTTGGGGAATGTAACCTCTTACTGTTGGGAGCTGGGAGTGAACAACGGAATGGATTGCCCCATAGTGAACTGTTGGGTGGTACTTCCAAGCGACCAATGTTGGCCACTGTTGGGCTCGATGGACCACTGTTCTGACCTCGTTTGGCACTTCTTATGTACTTACGTACATTGCCTTGCCCAAGCGGTTAATTGAAGAGCCTTAACAGTATGCATGGTTTGGTTTGAAATTGGTGGACATTAAATCCATTGAAAGAAACATAAGTAGGACAGCAAGATCATGGCTGCTGATGTGAGGAGGGGAGGAAATGGACCTCCTGTGTATTTTAGCAATAAGGACTCAGTATATTTCTTTATTTTGGACCGACTATGAGGTGTCATATGAACAAGAAGAAAACTTACATGAAGACTACATGCAGGGACCACAGGCAGGGACCGCATCTAGCTCTGTGTTCTGTACAGCACCAGGTCATACGACTGGCGCTATATAAATGTCTAATAATAATAATAATGCACCAGCAGATTTATTGAAAATGCTGGCTGTGCAGTGATATGCATTTGGGGAGAAGGGGTGAGGGAGTTATCAGTAGTACAGTTCTTCTGCCCTCCCTCTCCTGTCAGCTGTATGTCTTTATACGCGAGTCTCACTACCATTTCATTGTTGCCTGCAAGTACCATTTCATGGATCATGCCATTTCACGGGTACCCACACAGTTATGTGGTAACCCATTCAGCAATTCATCAGGTTCACAGATACCTGCAGGGTAGCAAGCCCGCTCCCCTTTGGCTTTTTCTGGTTGACCTGGGGGGAGGGGTAGTGTAGGAAGCTGTGGGCTCGGAACACCAGTAGTCCAGAAGTGGCAGCAGAGACTGACTTCCAGGGCAAGGGGTGACATTGTGATGATAGGGGACAGAGAGGGGGCCTGACAGGTCTCTGTTCTGAGGCCTGGGATGACTGCTCAGTGCATGCACAGGCCCCCAAACCTGAAGTGAAACATTCTGACGTTGCAGTTGGTTTGGGCAATGGGCAATTCAATGGGAAATTCCCATTTTTGTGTCTTTTTGATCAGGCTCAAAATGGAACAGGCCTTCATGCCTCTTATAGTTTTGGCCAGCATGCTGCTTCATGTAAGATGGTATGAAGCACTGCCGTGATCGGACCAAGTTCTTTTAACCAAACCAGTAGACGCTAGAGAGAAGCCTAATGGACTCATTGGGACCCACAACCAGATATTGCTGCCAACATTGTTCATGTTTGTGATGGTGGCTGAGTTCTCTGTGATGCCCAGAGAAAAAACATGAAACTTCATTCCTATGCACACTTATGAAGTTAGCCAATTAAAGAGTGACTTGGGAACTAATTAGTTAGTGTGGTTGGAGCTGAGAGATAAAATGGGATTTTAAAACCTACATTAGTAAATGCTCATTTCTTCAAAACTATTGGCCCTGTTGAGTGTTGTGTTTGCAGCTTTAGCCGCTCTACTTATCAGCCTACCGTCATAAATAAAGATATCAAAACGAAATGCAAGAAAATATCTGTTGCAGAAAAGCTGGTGTACATATGTTCAAGAGTATTTAAACACACACACACACACAACTACTCCTCTGCCTGTAAAATCTAATGCTGCAATTGCTCCTAGTTCCAAAGCACACAAACCTGTGAGTGAATCATAGTTAGAACCATACCAAAGACCTAAAATAGTCTTAATTGGATAATACCTACCTCTCTGCACTTATCGCCCTCCATACTCCAGCCCGTGCACTTCGCTCCTCCTCTGTCCCTTCTCTCACCCTTCCACGCCTTCCCTGCTCCCCTAAGCGCCTTCGTCCCTTCTCACTTGCTGCCCCCCATGCCTGGAACTCCCTCCCTGTCCACATCCGCCTTGCCTCCTCCCTTCATACCTTCAAATCTCTCCTTAAAACTCACCTCTTTCGCTCTGCTCTGTCTGACTCTTTATCCTGCTGAGCCACTATTTCCTAGACCTACGATCGGTTTACCCTTATCCTTGCTACATGGACCTGCCTGCTGTCATTCTCATCGTAACCAAGCCAAGGAAGTGCACTTGAGACCTCGCATCTTCATGAATGTTAGACCCCTTGTCTCTCCCTCTGTTCCCCTTCCTAAGTCTCTCCCCCAGCTCCTGTCTCTCAGATTGTAAGCCCTAGGGGCAGGGACCGTGTCTATTTTATTACTTTGTAAAGTGCCAGGTACACTGCTGGTGCTAGATAAATGTTTGTTAATAATAATAATAATAATAATAATGAATTAATAACTGCTATACCAATGGGCCTTCTTCAGGACTGGAGGTTAATGCTCAGTGGATAGTTATGGGACTTCCCATGGTGATGGTTCGGAGGCTGCAGCTGGTGCAAAACGTGGTGGCTCACCTCCTTACGGGAATGAGCCGCCGTGAGCACATTACACCAGTCTTCCGTTATCTGCAGTGGCTGCCGATAGCCTTCTGGGCCTGATTCAAGGTGCTGGTGGTTGCCTTTAAAGCCCTATACGGCCTGGGCCCTACCTATTTGTGGGACTGCTTTCTCCCTGGGCTCTGGATTGCCCCCTGCAGTCTGCCGGGGGTGCCTTTCTCGAAGTCCCCTGGGTATCCGGGGGGGAGGGGGGCAACTATGGACAGGGCGTTCTTGGTGGCCCCCTTAAGACTGTGGAACTTCTTCTCAGCTGAGACCCGTGTGGCCCCTGGCCTCTCCTCCTTCCAATGTTTGTGTAAGACCTGGCTGTTCCGCCAGGCTTTTGGCAAGGGATATGGGTTGGGTGGGAGGTTGAGGGTTAGGGAGAGTTTTGTTTTGTGTTTTGTTATACTCTGTGGCGCTCCAGTATGGGTTTTATTGTTATTTTAAATGTTGTTGTATTTTATATTGTATATTTTATGCATTTGTAAGCTGCCCCAAGCTCCTATTGGCAGGAGGGTGCAGGGTAAAAATAGTTAAATTTTTTAAAAAATAAAAAATTATCTAGTGGTTAAAAAAAACAAAAAAACCCCACCACCACCACCTTTTTTCTAGCCCTGTAAGAAGGCAAGACACCAATCTCTATTTATTTTTATTATTTTTTAAAACAAGAATCTAAGAAGTGCCAGATTGGATCTGAGCACTGAAACCTCTCTATTTCTTATTTTAGTATTTTAATTTGGTCTCTTGATGCGTCGCATTAAAATCCAGGAGATAATTACTCAATGATTTATTTCATCATCTTAAAAAGAAAAAAAAGAAAGGAAAATAAATGTGTTAAAATTACGAAACTACCTGAAATTTTCCCTGACTCTTTTTGGACCTGACAGCTGGAGCATCCTGTGTTGAGTTTCTCACACATTTTACTAATGCCTCAGGGATAAGCTTCAGTCTGAGAAGAGCTCTTCTTCCCTTACTCATCACAACTGGCTTTAGCCAAACAGATGGAATTGTCAAATTTTGCTGGTAACCTCTGCTCTCCAAGATTGCCGCCGTTGCCTTGTTTATTCACTCCTTTCTGTGCATTCCCTCTACTCTGGGGAATGATGAGGGTTAATGGTAGATGCACCAGGGAGGGAGTGGAAAATCATCACTCAGTGGAAAGTCCAGAGAAAGGGGGGTGGGGCAGTAAAGCTCTGGAGAGACAGGCCTTGGAGGGGTGAGAGGAGAATAGGGCTGATGCGGCAAGAGCTGTTACCGCGCCGCGATTCCATTCCGCCATATTGGAATTGCCCACGCCACACCATGGATTTTCTGCGGACAGTCTGCTAATTCTGCCGGCATTCTGCAAATTGCGGAATTGTGGAAAAATTGTGGAAACTGTCTGAAAACCGCTGTTCCGCTATTTTGTGGTGCTGGCGGAATGGCGGAAGTAGCGAAAGTGTCATGTTTCCACTATTTTGCGAAGCCTGTGGAAGTAGCAGATTGAAATTAGCGGAACTGCGGAAGTAGCGGAATGAAACTAGCGGAATGAAAGCCTCTGCCTCGCCGTACCACTAATTGCGGAAACTCTGTTTCCGGCGGAATTAGCTACCGCTGCGACATTCCGCTACAGCCCTAGAGGAGAAGCTCTTTCTAAAGACTGAAACATCAACACGTAACTCTGCTGCCCGGTGTAGTGAGACACCGGGGACAGCAGTGTACTGGGGAACATTCAATGTTGAGAAACATATGGTAGCTATTCCCTGCCAAAAAGATAAACAGGTGCAAATCCAGAGGGATAAGGTTATGTGATTCCAAGTCTATTGTCGATTGAACAAACATTTCTGCTGCTGTGTATTCGAGCCGACTGTGAGACTCATAGTCAGGAGTATAGGTGTCCACTCCACTGTGCTTATTCATTTTACACATGCATGGGCTCCCCAGGCATGTGGGGTCATGAGTCGATTTGTTCACCTAGTTAACAGTGATTGTGCTTCACAAGGGGGAAGTTGGATTCTAGTTAGGGAACAAAGAAGGAGATTGGGGCTTTTGTGGTCATCAGCTGTACCCCTGACAATAGTCTCCTCCCACAAATTGTCACACAAACCACATCTTGCCTTCTGAATCTCCCACATCCTGATTAGGTGCTCATGGTTCCTCTTCCTCTCCAATGAGATCACAAAACACCAGGACCTTTTACGAAGACATTGTATTAATAGCGCTATTAGTGATGAGCTTTCTGGTAGAGAAATAATTGGAAAATAGTCCAGGGTTATTAAGTATTTGTGTGCTGTTTTGGTAATTAAGTCTTGGCAATTAAATGACCAGACTTGCAAGCCCAACTGTGTCTCTTGTTAAATGCATATCTTCATGGCCACCAAGATCGCATCGCATTTTAATTTATATTCCGTCTCTCTCCGAAGACTCGAGGCGGCGTACAACATTATAAATATACATTGCTAGGGTTCACTCCAACGCAGGGGACCCAGCAGACAAGATGACTAGCAGCACATAGCAGAGTAGCACCCTTCTCTTGATGTAAACAGCGGCTATGTGCAATTATTAAATCTTTACTAACTAGTAACAAATCACTGGGACCAGATGGTATTCGTCCCAGAGTTCTGAAGGAACTCAAGTATGAAATTGCAGACCTACTATTGGTAATTTGTAACCGATTGCTAAAGTCTGCCCACTGTACCTGAGGACTGCAGGGTAGCGAATGTAATGCTAATATTTAAAAAGGGCTCCAGAGATGATCCTGGAAACTACAGACCTGTAGTTTCCAGGAAATGGTGGAAATGTTATTAAGAACAGTATTAACATTTTATCATCATTTACTGGGCATATTGATAAACATGACTTAATGGGGAAGAATCAACATGGATTTAGCAAAGGGAAGTCATGGCTCACTAATCTATTGGGATTTTCTTATGGTGTAAATACGCATGTTGGTAAGGGTGAGCTGGCTGACATAGTTTACCTGGATTTTCATAAAGTGTTTGATAAAGTCCCTCATGAGAGATTCTTGAGGAAATTAGAAAGTCATGGGATAGGAGGCAGTGTCCTATTGCGGATTGGTAACTGGTTAAAGGACAGGAAGCAAAGAGCAGGACTAAATGGTCAGTTTTCACAATAGAGAGGTAAATAATGGGGCACCCCAGGAAACTGCTGAGACCAATTTGTTTAGTGTATTCATTAATGATCTGGAAAAGGGAGTAAAGAGTGAGGTGATCAAATTTGCAGATGACACAAAGTCATTCAAGGTAGTTAAACACGAGCAGACTGTGAAAACGATTGCAGGAGGATCTTGTGAGGCTGGGTAACTTAGATGAAATTTAACGTGGACAAGTACAAAGTGATGCATGTAGCAGAAAAAATAATCCAGACTATATGTACACAATACTGGGTTCTAAATTAGGAGTTACCACTCAAGAAAAGGACCTTGGAGTTATTGTGAACCCATACGTTCAATGTGCTGCGGCGGTTAAAAACAAACAAACAGAATGTTAGAAATTATTGAGTATAGAAATTAAGGGATATAGAATAAAAATGAACATATCATAATACTGCCATATAAATTAAATATATGGTGTGACTGCACCTTGAGTACTGTGTGCAGTTCTGGTCACCCCATCTTAAAAAAGAAATAGGAAAATTACAGAGAAGGGCAAGGCAAATGATCGAGAGTATGGAACAGCTCCTGCGTGAAGAGAAGTTATGTAGGTTAGGACTCTTCAGCTTGGAGAAGAGATGACTGAGAGGGGATATGATAGAAGTTTATAAAATCATGAGAGGTGTGGAATGAGTAAATAGGGAATGGTTATTTACCCTCTCAAATAGTACTAGAGCTTGGGGATACCCCATGAAACTAACAAGTAGCAGATTTAAAACAAATAAAAGATCACACACACCTGAACACACTCAACACAATTAAGTTGTGGAATTTGTTACCAGAATATGTGGTCAAGGCCAGTTGTAACTGGACTTGATAAAGGTTGGACATGTATCTGGAGGATAGGTCTATTAATACTTTAGCCAGGTAGACTTTGGTGAAGGTAAAACTCTTACTGTCAGGAGCTGGGAGTGAACCACAAGTAACAGATTGCCCCGTCGTGACCTGTGGAGGATACTTGTTCCAAGTGATTGAGGTTGGCCACTGTTGGAGACAGGTGCTGGGCTCGATGGACCATTCATCTGACCCAGTATGGCACTAGTTACATTCTTATGTTCCTATCCGTTCGCTGTTTTTGGCTCACAAGCATTTGTGGGCCGAACATTGGTAGCAAGCCCTTAGCAGGAGGTGAGTTTGGACATCCAAACACAACAACTAAATGCTGGTGTAACATCTGGTAACACTCACTGAGCATAGAGGCTTGGCTCCTTGGAAGCAGAAAGTTTCTGATGTGAGGTCCGCAGACGGAATTCATGTCAATAAAACTCCTTCCCCTCCTCCCTCCCTTCCACCCACTTCTCTTTTGAAGTTATAATGTTAAAAACCTGCTGTTATCATCATCCCTCGGGGCATCATTATCTGTTCCGTGTTCTTTGTTGTTGTTGTCTTTCTTTTTTTCCTTGTAGGTAATAAGCTCCATCCATTTAGCAAAATGATGGCATTGATTGTTCATCAAACACTTCTCTTTCTACTGCCTTTTCTGCCAGGATCCCCATCGTATTTTGGAGCTAAGCTAAGCATGTGCCCCTGCAGCTTTTCAACTTCATATTTGCATCCCTGACCTCTCTCCATGTGTCCCCTTGTTTCCCCTCCGTTGTCCATTCTATATTGTAAGTCGTTTGGTGCAGGGACTGGTCCGTTAATCATGACTATACAAGACTGAAGACATTGCTGGTGTAAGACACTGAGTTGTGGAAAGTACTGCAGGATCTTGGCACGATCAAGACGAGGCACCACCAACAGCAGGCTGAAGGACAAACCAGGAACCAACATCACTTTGAAAGCTTGGAGACCAGGGGACGAAAGCTGAGAGGCAAGCCAAGAGAGCAAGCCAAAGGAGGAACAAGAGGGCAGAGTCAGGGAGGCAGCCAGAAGGTCAGTCTAGGGGAAGCAGAAGATAGGAACCAGAGTGCGTGCAGGATGTGATATAGTGGGAGGAAGCCTGAGTAACAAACACAGCTCGAATGCCCGTTGTGTAGCCAGCTGGAGATGTGGGTCAGTGACAGGCAACCAGTGTTGGAAGAATCATAGAACAGCCAAGCAGAGAACCTGGGCACCTCCTACTCCTCTGTGGCCACTGGTCAGGCAAGCATTTGAGCATGACGGAGTGTGCTGTCGCAACACTGTTCAGATGCAGTGGAAAGGTCATTTATTTATTTATTTTATTTATAAAAACTTGATACCCCATCCCTCGTGACAAAGCAGCTTGGGATAGCTTACAATAACATTAAAACATATAAAACCATTCATTACAGGGAAGATAAAAAGAAAAAATCCCAACCCACTCCCCCCTGCCCTTCACCACCAGAAGGGGAGCCTTGCACCCAACCCAGACATAAAATGCTCCCATTCCCTGATAAGGAGCTGGCTCTATGTGCCTGTAGGGTTGCATTGAAACAAACCTTGTTTCCCTGACTGAGGCCGGCCATTATCTCTTAAGCAATGCAGCACTGATGGATCTTTCTTCTGGATTGGGATCATTTGACAAACTGCTAATGTGCCTGCCTCCCTGCGTCAATGAATGCATACAATGGGCATTCTCATTATAATGCTTATTTGGATTTAACAGCGTTTGGGACATGGTTCCCAAATGCTGCGAGATAATGAGGTTCCACTAATCAGGCGGGATGCCAGGGAAGTGCATTGACAGTACAGGGCTGGCCACTGCCTGGAGCCCATGCAGACACTGGTTCAAGACCTGCATCTCTCAACAAAGGATGCAACAATAATACCAACCATATATTTAGACTATCAGCAATTCCGTAAGAGCATTTCCATAGTTCCCTACCATATTCTGATGAGTTCCCCAGAATGCCAATAACAGTGTTGGTACTAGTTATCTTTTTATCAGAACACTTGCAAGGCAGACAAGTGTGTCTTTGTGTCCTGTGTCGGAATATTACATGGGGTCCCCTCATCCACTAACTAGGGGCATAGCTAACTTGGGATGGGCCCAGGGACAAGAAATGTCTGTTCCCCCCCCCCCTTTTTTTTCCCTGCTGGCAGCAAAGCCGCCGGCTGTCTTACAGGCACCTCCCAGCTCAGCCTAGGGGTGCTAGGCGACTGGTGCTCGAGACTTACTTGCTCTCTGCAGTCTGTGGTCTGCTGCTGGTGGCCTGCTGCTGGGCCCTTCTGGGCCGGCGGGGAGCTAGTCCCACAGTACACTCTGTCCCTCACGGCTCACTGCTCGCACGCGGAGGCCGAGCATGGCCAGCAGCAGCAGTGCAATTGCTGCCCCGGCCCACCCAGCCAGCCCTGGAGGCCAGGGACTAGTCGGGTGAGCCGGGGCAGACTGGGCTGGCTCAATGCGGGGAGCTCTGCAGCGGGAAGGTGCCCAGCGGCAGTTCCACTCAGTTACTGAGTGGAGCCGCTGCCGGGCACCTTTCCGCTCGGGCTGGGCCTCCCTTGAGCCAGCCCGGACCAGGTCCAGACTGATGGGGAGGACTCCTCCTCCGTGGCACCAGGGGGGCAAGCTGAGCCACGAGGCTTGTGAGTGTGACCTGGCCTGACACAGATTGCTGCATGGGCCCCCTCCCACTCCCTGCCTGCAGTTGCAACATTGTGTCAGACATAACGTTGCAACTGCGGGCAGGGAGGGGGGCCATGCAGCAGCTGACATGAAACTGACCACAGCGCTGCAGCAGCCTCCGCTCTGAAGCAAAGGCAAGCCAGAGGCTGCTGGAGGCGGCGGGGAAGCAGCGGGGAGGTTTTTTGTTTTTTTTACTATGAGCGGCGGCGCGACGCCTGCCGGAGCGCTTGGGGGGGTCAGCGCCCCGAACACCCTGAAAGGTGAGCCGCACCTGATGTTAGTTCTCCACCCTGAGTGAGTCTCGCTCCTGCAACCCTGTCATCTCATCTCAACCTTCAATTTCCATCTCCCTGTCCTCTTCGCCCTTCTTCCCTCTCTGCATAGAACTTTGACGCTTTTTTTTCCAATTACTAGATAGATAAAAATTGGCTTTGACCTCATTGTCATCCCTCTCTGCTTCTCTCCTATCCTCCCCCTCTTGAGTTTCCCCTGATGAGATCATTTCCTTGCTCTCTACATCGCACCCCTCCCCGTGCAGCCTTCAACTTATTCCCCTTATCTTCTAAAAGCACTCCCTCCCCTCCAAAAAAAACCCTGCACACCCTCTGATTTACATCATCAATCTCTACTTCTCCTACTGGTTCCTCTTCTTCTGCTTTCAAACATACCATGGTCTCCCCATCCTTAGGTAGCCCAGTTTTGACCTCTGCAGCCTCAAGGTGCCTGATACTGTACAGTTGTGAGGACAGACAGGTCCCAACCCTGAGGGGTTTACAATCTAGAATTGACAGAGGGTGGTGAGTGAGAAAGGGGAGAGGGACATAGGGAGAGAGAGGGTGCAGTCATGAAGATGCAAAGTTGCAGGAACATAGAACAACCTATTTACTAATCCTTAACTGAAGTGGTCATTCATTTAGAAACAAAACTTCTCAACCTCATCTAATGTATTCTTGTCTCTGTTCTCTTGGATGTTCACCTCTCCCGTGTCTCCTACTCCCTTGTCTCTCTTAGACTGTAAACCCCTTTGGGGTAGGGACCTGTCTATAACTACTGCTTGTACGGTGCCAGGTACATCACTGGTGCTGTA
This sequence comes from Sphenodon punctatus, assembly GCA_003113815.1. Lineage (NCBI taxonomy): Eukaryota > Metazoa > Chordata > Lepidosauria > Sphenodontia > Sphenodontidae > Sphenodon > Sphenodon punctatus. The sequence goes on along the minus strand of QEPC01003849.1, from coordinate 1,896,641 downwards.
TAAAGAATAAATATTAATAATGGCAATATTAATATTAATGGTAATAATAGTAATTAATAATAATTTAAAAATGAATCTGCCAATGTTTACATTAATTAATTAAATCCCATATGTTTATATCCCACACCGTCCTGCTCACAATGGCAGCTCGGGGCGGCAAACACCACAAATATAAATAAAGTAAACAATTATAAACTCATTAAAACTTATAAAATCAATAAAATACTCTAAAACACTTTAAAAGGGCAGAACTAAACCCCTCCCTCCTCCCCCCCAGTTCACCCCCCTACCCAAAGGCCTGGCGGAACAGCCAGGTCTTACATTGTCTTAGGAAAGAAGGGAGGTCCGGGGCTACGCGGGTCTCCGTCGGGAGGGAATTCCACAGTCTGGGAGTGGCCACCAAGAACGCCCTCCCCATTGTCGCCACCCGGGAAATCCGGGGGACTTCGAGTCGGGCATTCCCGGCCGACCACAGGGACTGTGCCATGGTCCGGGGCATGAGCTATCATACCAGAGATATAAGCCCAGTTCTTTCCCAAACATAAGAGAGTGATGAGGTGGGGAGAGGAAGGGAGACTGATTATGTTAAAACAATTCCCCCCAAGTAGGCTCAGGGCAGATAACAAATATCCCACCCCAGAAAGGCAGACTGTCGTGTACTTCACCAACAGCAGCTTCCAAACAGTCATCAAGGGCAGTCCCGCATAGAGCACATTGCAGTAGTCTAGCCTTGAGGCTATGAAGGCATGGATGACAGTGGCCAAAGCAAAGTCTGACAATAAAGGTTGCAGCCTTCTCTTCTCACCAAACAAAGTTGGCCACTGCTGCAACCTGGCCCTCCAGGCACAGCAGTGGATTCAAGAACACCCAAAGGCAATGAATCTGAGTAACCAAAGAAAGCTTGATACCATCAATAACCGACATCCCTATGTCCCCCAGGTCACATGGCTGGCCAACCACGATCACCTTTGTTTTGTCTAGATTCAGCTTCAATCAGCTTGCCTACATCCACTCCCCAATGGCAGACAAGCACCTGGTAATCACAGAGACTGCAGGGTGTGGGTCAGATGAAAAAGAGAGATAGAGTTGNGCCAGCCCTGGAGGCCAGGGACTAGTCGGGTGAGCCGGGGCAGACTGGGCTGGCTCAATGCGGGGAGCTCTGCAGCGGGAAGGTGCCCAGCGGCAGTTCCACTCAGTTACTGAGTGGAGCCGCTGCCGGGCACCTTTCCGCTCGGGCTGGGCCTCCCTTGAGCCAGCCCGGACCAGGTCCAGACTGATGGGGAGGACTCCTCCTCCGTGGCACCAGGGGGGCAAGCTGAGCCACGAGGCTTGTGAGTGTGACCTGGCCTGACACAGATTGCTGCATGGGCCCCCTCCCACTCCCTGCCTGCAGTTGCAACATTGTGTCAGACATAACGTTGCAACTGCGGGCAGGGAGGGGGGCCATGCAGCAGCTGACATGAAACTGACCACAGCGCTGCAGCAGCCTCCGCTCTGAAGCAAAGGCAAGCCAGAGGCTGCTGGAGGCGGCGGGGAAGCAGCGGGGAGGTTTTTTGTTTTTTTTACTATGAGCGGCGGCGCGACGCCTGCCGGAGCGCTTGGGGGGGTCAGCGCCCCGAACACCCTGAAAGGTGAGCCGCACCTGATGTTAGTTCTCCACCCTGAGTGAGTCTCGCTCCTGCAACCCTGTCATCTCATCTCAACCTTCAATTTCCATCTCCCTGTCCTCTTCGCCCTTCTTCCCTCTCTGCATAGAACTTTGACGCTTTTTTTTCCAATTACTAGATAGATAAAAATTGGCTTTGACCTCATTGTCATCCCTCTCTGCTTCTCTCCTATCCTCCCCCTCTTGAGTTTCCCCTGATGAGATCATTTCCTTGCTCTCTACATCGCACCCCTCCCCGTGCAGCCTTCAACTTATTCCCCTTATCTTCTAAAAGCACTCCCTCCCCTCCAAAAAAAACCCTGCACACCCTCTGATTTACATCATCAATCTCTACTTCTCCTACTGGTTCCTCTTCTTCTGCTTTCAAACATACCATGGTCTCCCCATCCTTAGGTAGCCCAGTTTTGACCTCTGCAGCCTCAAGGTGCCTGATACTGTACAGTTGTGAGGACAGACAGGTCCCAACCCTGAGGGGTTTACAATCTAGAATTGACAGAGGGTGGTGAGTGAGAAAGGGGAGAGGGACATAGGGAGAGAGAGGGTGCAGTCATGAAGATGCAAAGTTGCAGGAACATAGAACAACCTATTTACTAATCCTTAACTGAAGTGGTCATTCATTTAGAAACAAAACTTCTCAACCTCATCTAATGTATTCTTGTCTCTGTTCTCTTGGATGTTCACCTCTCCCGTGTCTCCTACTCCCTTGTCTCTCTTAGACTGTAAACCCCTTTGGGGTAGGGACCTGTCTATAACTACTGCTTGTACGGTGCCAGGTACATCACTGGTGCTGTATAAAGAATAAATATTAATAATGGCAATATTAATATTAATGGTAATAATAGTAATTAATAATAATTTAAAAATGAATCTGCCAATGTTTACATTAATTAATTAAATCCCATATGTTTATATCCCACACCGTCCTGCTCACAATGGCAGCTCGGGGCGGCAAACACCACAAATATAAATAAAGTAAACAATTATAAACTCATTAAAACTTATAAAATCAATAAAATACTCTAAAACACTTTAAAAGGGCAGAACTAAACCCCTCCCTCCTCCCCCCCAGTTCACCCCCCTACCCAAAGGCCTGGCGGAACAGCCAGGTCTTACATTGTCTTAGGAAAGAAGGGAGGTCCGGGGCTACACGGGTCTCCGTCGGGAGGGAATTCCACAGTCTGGGAGTGGCCACCAAGAACATTGTCGCCACCCGGGAAATCCGGGGGACTTCGAGTCGGGCATTCCCGGCCGACCACAGGGGCTGTGCCATGGTCCGGGGCATGAGCTATCATACCAGAGATATAAGCCCAGTTCTTTCCCAAACATAAGAGAGTGATGAGGTGGGGAGAGGAAGGGAGACTGATTATGTTAAAACAATTCCCCCCAAGTAGGCTCAGGGCAGATAACAAATATCCCACCCCAGAAAGGCAGACTGTCGTGTACTTCACCAACAGCAGCTTCCAAACAGTCATCAAGGGCAGTCCCGCATAGAGCACATTGCAGTAGTCTAGCCTTGAGGCTATGAAGGCATGGATGACAGTGGCCAAAGCAAAGTCTGACAATAAAGGTTGCAGCCTTCTCTTCTCACCAAACAAAGTTGGCCACTGCTGCAACCTGGCCCTCCAGGCACAGCAGTGGATTCAAGAACACCCAAAGGCAATGAATCTGAGTAACCAAAGAAAGCTTGATACCATCAATAACCGACATCCCTATGTCCCCCAGGTCACATGGCTGGCCAACCACGATCACCTTTGTTTTGTCTAGATTCAGCTTCAATCAGCTTGCCTACATCCACTCCCCAATGGCAGACAAGCACCTGGTAATCACAGAGACTGCAGGGTGTGGGTCAGATGAAAAAGAGAGATAGAGTTGAGTGTCATCAGCATATTGATGACACCTGACTCCAAATCCCCTCACGATATCAACCAGGGGCCTCAGATACACAATGAACAGGGGTGGGGACAAGATGAAGCTCTGTGGCACCCCACAAGAGAGCTCCTGGAGTTATCACCCATCACCACTCCCTGGGTTCTCCCATCCAAGAATTAGTGAAACCACTAGAACAGTCCCTTTTACCCCGTCAGGACACACAACCATGTCAACACCATCCCATGACTGACTGTATCAAAGGTCGCCAAAAGATCTAACAAAATCAACAGGGTACAATTTTTCCCTATGTTTCTAAGTGAAGATTGTCTACTAAGTGGGACGGGCTGCAGGGAGCACATAACACATGTCTTCCAGGACCAATTCGGGGTTCTAGTGTAGACCTTTAGGGCATTTCACAGTTTGGGCCCTACCAATCTGGGCTATCGCCTCGCCACCTGGCCGGCCCCTGCAGTCGTCCGGGGGTGCCCTGCTGGATGTCCCACGTTATCAGCAGGTTCTGACAGACAGGGGGCATTCTTGGTGGCCCCACCACCGCTTTGGAACTCCCTTCCAGTGGAGGTCACCTCAGCCCGAATCTTCTTGCCTTATGACGAAACTGTAAGACCTGGCTTTTCCGCCAGGCATTTGGCGGGGGAGGAGGGGAGGGTGGGAGAGGTGTGTTGGGGTAGTGCACTTCGGATTTTTATTGTTTTGCTCATGATTAGAGTTTTAAGTATATTTTATATGCTTTATGTTGTGTTTTAATGAAGAATTTTGTGAGTCACCCCGAGTGGCTTGCCTTGTAGCAAGAGGGGCAGGGTAAAAATGTAAACATAAATAAAAAAATAAAAATTATTATACTCTCTCACATCCTTTTGCTTGACAATTCTTGCATCTAACTCCATTTCTAACAGTGACCATTGCACTTAACACCCAAGAGTAAACAGAGCAGAGGACCTCACGTTCTCATTCACACTTCCTCAGCGAGGTATTAGCTTCGTGTGGCCTCATAAAAATACGTAGATATTCCCTTGAGTGCCAAATGGATACATTTCACATTCATAATACCCTACTTCTGTCCCGTAGATAGAGAATTCATTCACAAGAACACTTGGAGTAGGTAGCAATTTCTAAGGCTGCTTTTCCACTTGTGCAAATTTTACACAACCCAGGCTTGCAGCAGCATTTGAGCTTACAGTGTTCTCACATCTTATGCTGCATCCTGCTATTGTATTTTTCATATCAATTTGATGCTTTTTTGGCAACTAAAAGTTGTTCTCCAGTATCTGTCTTCTTGCCTTACTAAGAAGTGTGGTTCCGAGCAATGTTCCTTCCTCTATTTTCCCCCAGTATTTGAGATAAATTGCCCAGAGAACTGAAGTTTAAAAATCTGTGAATGCAAACTTCTCCGGTGTAATTCACTCCAAATCTCCCTCTACCAAATCTCTCATCTATCTCCCTGTCTGTTCACACCTCTCCCCACCACACCATCCCTCTGTCTCCCATACATCACCACCTTCTCTTTCACCGTTGGTTGCTATGAAGAATAAGACATGGGGGGAGGGGGGTTGCAAAAGAAAGAGAGAGAGAGAGAGAGAGAGCTAAAGAAAAGAGGTGGAAAAGAGAAGAAATAGTGCATGAGTCAATGTTTTCCACCTAGTTCACAATGACTGTGCTTCCCAAGGGGGAAATTGGGTTTTAGTTTAACAAGAAAGCGGGGGACTGGGGATTTTGTGGGCATCAGCAATAACATGGCTATTTTGTGTTACCAGCTAACTTGCATGATGGGAGTCAGTTGGCTGGAACAATTCGAGTGAATGAGGTGAATCGTACATAGGTCAAGAGTGCAGTACCATCTGGAAAACGGGGGTAGTGAAAAGGGAAGGATGCCCCACCCCCCAAGCCTCCCAAAAGAGAGATCCTCACAATGAAACCGTGCTGAAAGTTTTATGTTAGTGGCAGGGGCGTAGCTACCATTGGACATACAGGGACATTTGTCCCGGGGCCCATACTGGTTGGTGGCCCAATAGTCAAGGTAGCTAAGCCACCCTTCTCCCCTCCCCCTTTTTTAAATTGCCACCTGAGCTGGCTGGGGGCCCTTCCGGCTGCTGCATGGCCCCCCTCCCTGCCCGCAGTTGCAACGTTATGTCTGACACAATGTTGCAACTGCAGGCAGGGAGTGGGAGGGGGCCCATGCAGCAATCTGTGTCAGGCCAGGTCACACTCACAAGCCTCGTGGCTCAGCTTGCCCCCCTGGTGCCACGGAGGAGGAGTCCTCCCCATCAGTCTGGACCTGGTCCGGGCTGGCTCAAGGGAGGCCCAGCCCGAGCGGAAAGGTGCCCGGCAGCGGCTCCACTCAGTAACTGAGTGGAACTGCCGCTGGGCACCTTCCCGCTGCAGAGCTCCCCGCATTGAGCCAGCCCAGTCTGCCCCGGCTCACCCGACTAGTCCCTGGCCTCCAGGGCTGGCTGGGTGGGCCGGGGCAGCAATTGCACTGCTGCTGCTGGCCATGCTCGGCCTCCGCGTGCGAGCAGTGAGCCGTGAGGGACAGAGTGTACTGTGGGACTAGCTCCCCGCCGGCCCAGAAGGGCCCAGCAGCAGGCCACCAGCAGCAGACCACAGACTGCAGAGAGCAAGTAAGTCTNTCCTGTCTCTGATAGCAGCCAATCTCGGTCACTTGGGAGAAGTATTCAACAGGTCATAATGGGGCGATCCATTCCCTGTTCCTCACCCCCACCCACCCCCACCCTGCAACAGGCTGTGTTTTCTTCCATCTGTGGGAACTCCTTGCTGCTGGGTTGTGCCAGTGTTTCCCTGTGCTTGGGGTTTATATGTTATTCATTTTAAGCTTGAAGTGCATTTTAGACTGGGTTTTCTTCCATCTGATGTTAACCCTGGGAACTCCTGGCTGCTGGGTTATGCCCTGGCTTCGCCTACCGTTGCCCTGGCTCCGCCTACCGGCTCGCCGGACGGCCTTACTGCCCCTCCAAACTAAAAAGCCACCAGCCGCCCCTGACTAACATGTTGGTGCAGTGGTAGTTTTAGTAGTAGTAGTGAATGCATATTGGAGCTGATAGTTTGGGGTGAGTGTGTGCACAGACATGGTGGGTGTGCACATGTGTGTTTAAACTAATTTTATATTCCTTCTACAATGTGGAACAGTCAACCATGCCTAGTTTCACCAGCCAGATGCCCTATATGATAAACCCTATATGCCCTCACACAGTTGTTGGCCGAGAAGATAATGGAAATTTATTTATTTTTATTTATTTTATCAATTCATATCCCACCCCTCCTGAAAACAGCTTGGGGTGGCTAACAATTTTAAAAGCATAAAAGTGCAAGAATATAAAATTTAAAACAATCATAATAATATAACCAATTAAAACAGGGCTAGGACAAAAAATAAAACAGTAAATAAGGGTAGGACAGAGATAAAGACCCTAACCCCCCCCTTCCTCCCTCCCCAAAGGCCTAGGCGAACAGCCAGGTTTTACAAACTCGCTGGAATGTTAAAAGGCTCGGGGCCAGACGAACTTCCTCCGGGAGGGAATTCCAAAGGCGTGGCCTGGCCACTGATAATGCCCTCTCCTTTGTGGCCCTGCGCTTAACACGGGGGACCTCCAAGAAGGCACCCCCGGCAGACCGAAGGAGCTGCTCTGTGGCGCGGAGGACAAGGCGGTCCCTGAGGTATGGACTGTTGTCTGCAATGCGGGACGCAAGGAAATTCAAAATAGAAGTGAGAGAGACCTTGTGAAGAATGAGTAAGCAACAGGGTGACAGGGCAACAGATGGCCACAGTGACAAGGAGGGAAGGAAGAGAAGGTTCATGAATAAAAGGCTTGCTGTCATTAAATGAACAACTGCAGAGACTATATACAAATCTGGGATTCTGCCAGAAGAAGAATGTCCAGCATTGCTAGGAGAAGAGAGATGTCAGAGCAAGGGAAAGGGGGAGGGGGGATTAGTATTTTTCTGGGGGAAGAGGCTAAATCATTTTTTTTTTGGTTAATTTGGAGGGTGGCAAACCCAGCCCCGTAGCACAGAATGAGAAGAACATAATTTCCCAGGTGAGGGGGCTTTATGTGACAGGCTATCTAACACAAACCAGTTTACTATTTTTATGGGACAGAACAAGCTGTGAAATATGTTACTGGTTTATGGATTTGTACAACTTAAGTAGTGGCGTGGAAGGGACGTCAAACCTGAAATAAAAACAGTGTTTAGAAGCTTTACATTTTGCTGCCCTCGCACAATTTTTCCAGAGAAACCAAGCACAACCTAGTTTTGTTTTTTGCAAAATTAGACACATCCCTTTAAAAATGTAAATAATGCACAGACATGCCAAAACGTTATTCATTTCAATTATTATTATTATTATTATTTATCATCATCATAGCACCTAAAAACCCTGATGAAGGAGTGGTGTCCTCTTTGCTAGGGGATGTAAATTCTGGCTGTAATGGGCCAGCATACGGTCCTGGATGCCTAAAACTGAAGACACTGAAATAGGAATCCCAATTGCTCAGTATCTCAGGAAAACAAGCCCCCATTCAAGAATTTGACTCCAAGTGAGTTATCAGTGACCTGTGCTCTTGCCCAGACATCCAAAGCTGCCGCCCTGATGCTCGAGTGGCCCTCCAATACCAATACCATCCTGGAAACAATCCAAGATGTTAGCTTTGACCTAGAAGCCCGAAATGGCCCTGGGGCCTACGCGTCTAAAGGGCTGCCCGCTTGTGGTCTCTTAACATCAACCAAGAGTGCTCTCTTGCAAGTTCCCGCATCGCACCAGGTGTCTGGACCCAGGTCTTGAACCCTTGCCCTCAGCACCACTGCTTCACTTTGCCTTTGGCCCAGCCATTCCCCCCCATGGGGTGTCCCTGCCTTCCCCTTGCCGTGGACCCTCCTGTCTGTCTCCCACCCGTGTCACTCCTCCAGCTTCCTAGTTGGCTGCCAGCCAGCATATGACTGTGGGGGCCTATCCCACGTCCCCTGCGTGCTGTCGTGCACACGCATGCATGTACTCGCATGTGATTTGCACACACGTGGAAGGCATTGCATGAGCTATCTATTTGGCCAGGCGTTTAACAGGAAGGATTAGGTTTTTTTTTGTTTATTTTCATTTTATTTTTTTATCTTTTTAAATGGATATTTTATATGTTGTTTTATGGGTTTTATTCTCTGTATTTTATGTATATCTTTTTCTGATGATGATAGACACACTGAGCCTTCAGGGAAGGATGGGATAAAAATCTAACTTTTTATTATTACTATTATTAGAAAAAGTGGGACGAGTGATTTCAGGACTGCAGTCCAAGTTAGGAGTCATTGGCATTGCTGGCCCTTAAATAATAATAACTGGAGACTGTCACCCAAAAGGAAATGGACAAATGTTTCAGCAACAGACACAAAGTGAGAGGGAATGGTCACATGCACAATCTCTCTCTCTCTCTCTCTCTCTCTGTATCCGTTCTTGCCTGTGTTCTAGACTTTAGAGCCTGTGACTTCCTAGATCGGTTGAATGACACATACCAGAGGTGGGGAACATTCTCTGCACGAGGAAAACGTTCTGTGGACTAGGTTGTCTTGCATGAGGATGTGGCTACGATAAGAGTGCTCTGTAGGGTGGCTACCCATGCCAATTTTTAAGGAACGCTTGTACAATACGTGTTGCCTTTGGTGCCGATGCAGGTTCTGTGATGTGTATTGTTCATAAGTGTTCCTTAAAAATTGGCATGAGTGGCAACCCTTGTGCCATGAGCTGCTGAACATTCTACATGGAGGGTCTAGCTGTGTGTTTTAACAGTACTGGGGGCGCTCTGCGGTGGGGCCATGAAGGGAGTGCTCTGGGGCACCCAAAGGTTACCTCATTCTTCGTTGTATGCCTGCAGGCTGCTGGAAAGTGGGCAGGTGGCACCGTGAATTTTAGGTTTGTGGGGAGCCTCTACAGGCCTGATAGAGGGGCACTGTGGGATGGCCATGGAGCATGGGTCAGAGGCTCCCCATCGCTCACGTAACAGGTCCGATTATTGTTGTCAGCTCAGATTGCCAGTAGCGGTTTCACAGCAATAAGAACAATTGTACTGAGTCAGAGCATTGGTCCCTCTGGCCCAATATTCTGTCTCGGACAGTGTCCAGGACCTGATGCATCTGAGGAAGCCACGGGGTAAGGAAGATGTGGCCTGTTGTTCATTCCCAACTTCTTCTAGCCAGGGATTTAGAAATACATTGAGCCATAAGGTTGGAGCCCCTGACCATCTTGGCTAACGTATACTGATGAGCATGTCCTCCCATTCACTGGCTAATAGTCCGAGATCAGCCCTGTATGCTGAGACTTTACAAGGAACCTTGGTCTTTGAGTGCTAATAAACAACATGAAAGCCCTCTACGAGTGGGTGTTGTGTGTGTTCCATTCACCCACATGCTGCGAGGGCTGAACCAAATACACGAACGGGGATGGGGAAAGGGGGTAGGAGAGGATGCAGGCTGCAGCAGGGAGGTGGGGAAGCCAGATGCTTCCACTCTCCTCCACTCCTTCTCAGACACTGTAGCAAATAAGGAAGCTCAGTTCCCTCTTGTGTATCATCCTGTACAGTCATTTCAAGGCAGAGAGGGAAAGGTGGGGGTATGCTACAGAGAGAGAGAGAGAGATCTTCCAAGCACAAATCCAATCCAAGATGATTTGCCGTTCAACTCACACCCAATCCAGATCCAACCCTCCTCTCCAGCCACTCACTTCTGATCACAGCCACAGTAGCTGCAACCTGTCACTTACTCCTCCTCAAATACACCACAACCTAGTAGACAGTATGCCAACAAGTGGGCACGCATTAGCCAGCATTAGCTTTCACAGTGGATTCCACATTCTCTGGGTGTTAACAAACTAGACATTAGTTCACATTAGCTTACACCATGTGCATTTAGTTCTTCACCCCCATCCCACTCGGGGCCACCACTCACTGGACCTGCAGCCCCTACTCACGGCTGTGTCTCAGATAATGTGGAGCCTGCCATGCGGGCGGATGCAGGCTAATGTACACCCACATATCTGTATCCTGTTGATTAGGTTGCCTACAGTGCGTCCGTGCGTACAGGTCCACCAGCATCATACAGTTGTGGGTGGAAATCCTGGAACATTCGAGGAGTGACTGCTTCCTGCCCCTCTCTTCATTCACGTTCTCACTGGCCCTGCCACTGGAGGCTGCCCACAAACACATAAAAGACACGCCAGGGGCTGCCTGGTTATTAGGCTGGACACACAAACCATGGGAGCGGGGGTTGCATGGACCAACCCTGGGAATGCAGCGAGCTGAAGTCTCATTAGTTAATACTCTCAGAACCAACATTGTGGGTGGGTGTTGGTTGATCCTGACCATCTAGTATAGACAACCATGAAAACACATACTTGTAGGAGGTTATCATGTTGTTTATTAACACCCCTTGTTTGGAATCTTAACAAACCTTCCTTTTCCTTGCAATTGAGACAGAGAATGTACCCTCACTCCAGGAGATCCGATTTGCATGATGGTTAATAATTTACTTTATTATTTTATTTATTGTTTTCATTTGGAATGTAAGAATTGCCAGACTGAATCAGACTAATGGCATGTCTAGCACTGTACCATTGCATTCACAACAGCTAATTTCTTTCTTTTTTAAAAAAAATAAAATCCTTCCTTTTTTTCTTACACGTTCACAATAAACAGAGGTAACTGCAGAACGACTTTGAGAACAAATTAATAACTCTTAACTTTCCTGGCTTATCATCTGGTTTCTAAATGAATAGCTATTCCCTGTGACCTTGTTATTACTTTGCAAATGCTTTATTGCCAGTAGACAAAACTAATACCCAGCAAGAACGCAGCAATGTTCATACAGGCCTCCAGCTCCCACAAACAAACAGCTAGAGGAGAGCGATTGTGATTCTTTTGTCTAAAGGGTCTATTAATAAATATGCACAAACCATCCCAATTAGCTACCCCACTGGCTGGGTAAATTTGCTATTTGCTGTAGCATGGAAAAACAAGGCCTGTCTCTGAGGACCATGTGTAGGTTGTTTAGTGCTGAAAGCCATATTTAGGACAAAGGCACAATCCGAAGGACACTCAGCCAATGTGCTGCAGAAAGCTTTAAATGCTATAGGATTGATTGATTTAGTGGTAAAGGGCTATGCCCATCACCACGTTCATTATTCATGGTATCTGACAGTAAAAGTGAAACAGAGATTTGGGTTGGACGGAGACAAATTTGAGTCTGAAATGAGAACAGTTGGACAGTGATGGAATTTGGCTAGAGTAAGACTTCAGATACTTTTTAATTATTATTTTTCAAGAGAATGTACTCTAATAAATTAAACGTATTAGGATAGTTGGAGTAGTATAAAAAATACACAGGAAAGCAGTTCCACCATTCCTCCCCCCCCCCCCCCCCGTGCTTGTTAATTGTACTTATAAAAGACCCAAGATGAGGAACTTTGAATGGCAAAATGCCCCCACAGTTCCGGACAGGGGTATGACGGGTTGAGTCATTCATAAAGTTTTGCCTATACCCTTTATTTTCACAGTAGATGGCTCCAAGTTAGGTATCAGAGGCAGGGCAGATAACTGCTGGGGATGTTGCAGCTGTTTCCAAGCTAGGGGCGGTTTGAATGGCCTTTCCGGTTCTACAATATCTGCACCCCCCACCCGAATTCAGAATGGCCATCGATCGGAATTTTGATCAATAATGCAAGCCTCAAAGATGGGTAACTTCAAAGCACTTGACCTAGAAATATCACTTGTAAAGTTTGAAATATTAATGAAAGGCTGCCAAAATATATTTGGATGAAAAAAAAAAAGAATGCCATTGTTTTTAATCACAGCTCCGTTGTGGCTGTCTGTATATCGGCGTAGATTGCTAGCAGAACAAAGCAGCATACCTAGCCTTCACTTGGGGAGAAGCCATAAGAGACGCTAAGCCGATTTGGGCAGCATTTCAACCTAACAATTTCTTCATGTGTAAAATGACCATGGTCGTACTGCATATGCACAATGGGATGTTTTTTTGTTTTTGCTTTTGATTAATTGATTCCAGGAAAACAGAGTCAGAACATTAGTTCATACTGCATTTTTCCAGAATGGATCCAAGTACCGGATTCTGTCAGAAATGGGATCTGTTCAAAAACGGAATTTTACCCCTAATCCAAGCAGACAACCCCTGAGGTCTCTTCCAACTTGGTGATCCTCTGATTATTCTCCCACATGTCAGTTCATTTCATTTCTTACTCTCTGGAGAAGTGCAGGCTGTAACAGGGCCAACATCTCTCTCCTCTTGGAGGGCTACCAGTCCGCCTTTAGGGGAAATCTAGCTCATTGGCTCTGTTATACTGAAATTATACAATCTTTAATGTGCTTGTCACTAAGGGTGCATTAGTGCGTTTAGATACAGCCTCCAACCACCCCTTCAGCCACCTCGTTCCACCAACAGTATATCAGAGCTTTCCCCACCTTTGTGGGTATTCAGCTCGTGTCCATATAGTCCGAAATGGAGGAGTGTTTTCCAAGCATGCCAGAGGCCCATTCCCACCTGCAAGTCCTTTGACCAGCTGAAGCAGCCTCTCCGCCTTTGTTTCTGCCTTTTCCCTGAAGCAGTTCCTCTGTCTTTGTTGTTTCAGCACACATAATCTGAAGATTTGGGCTCGAACTGCAGGGCTTGAACTGTGATCTGTATCCAACAGCAGGACTCAGTTTCCTCTGATGTAGAGAGCCCGGCTCCTGAGCGCCTCACTCCATAACATCCCCGCTTTCAGGCTGAGGGTTTGAGCCTTAACTATCCACAAGCCTTTAGGGCTTCTACACCTGATAGATGCTTAGCGCTGTCCTAATCTCGCTTAACACCTGCATTTCTCTCATATCCTTCTGAGGTGTGGTCTTCTGCTACTGTTTGCACCTGCCTCTTTTGCTGATGCAAACGAGCAACCTATGTTATCTTGTAACACAGACACTTTCTCAGTCCTCCTCTAGGGGTTCTCTCTCTGATCTGGGACTGGCTCCGGGACTGGCTGGCTCGGGGTAATGAGAATCATGAATTAGTTCTGGAGCCTAGTCTAATGCACAGGATGTAATGTGTGCATAGTCGAATGCATAGGATCACTGTACTGCAACTTGAGATTCATGTGTTCTCTTCCTACAGCAGCTGCTGATCTGCAGTGAAATCGTAGACCCTGAGCCCTCCCCCCCCCCCCCCCGCCTGTTTTCCAACTATATACCATGAGAATAATCTTCGCCTGCCCAGTAGACTTTTCTGCTGGACTTAATCAGTGTTTGCTAGTAACTGTCAAAATTCTTCTGTAATGTGCAAAAGTTATAGTTTGCAGATTTGCTTTGTCTATGTATGAGAGAATACAAGATGACTAATTGTCTTACAGTCTGCCACTCTGGCTATGGGACAGCATTTAGCAGAAAGGTGTGCTTCCCCCTGTGATTGGAAGTCCTTCCCTGAAGAACTACACTCCTCTTCCTCATAAAGACCTACTTCCTCCATAACATTTCCCTATCTCCCTCTCCCCCACTGACTACTCACTGATGCTCCTTGTCCCCTTCTCCCATCACTAAGCTAAGCATGTGGACATGCAACTTCTCAGATTTGTGAATGTCTCTCTCTCTCTCTCCCTGTATCATCAGTCTCTGTTATCCACAAGACTTACGTTCTCTGCCGAACCATTAGAGAACTCACCAACAGATGCCAAGTAAATCAGTGGACTTCAGAGAAGCCACAAGGATTGTAAATCAGGACGGAAGTTGGGTAACTCTCTGTTCTAAAATAGTCTGCTTGATAACAGAATAATATTGTTGTGAAGAGGCTTTGTCTAATTAATAAAATGAGCATAGCTAATCTGTAGCGATGTGCGAATGCGGTTCGGAGTTCGGCCTGAACTTGGTCTGTTTGGACGTCGGAACCAAACGTCCGAACTGAACTCGAAAACTGCCGAATAGTTCGGTCATGTTCGGGTGAGATCGGGGTTGGGAAAAACGTGACTTTGGGTGGGAAAAATGTGACCGGAAGTGGGAGGCAGCTGAGGAGCAGACTTCCTGGGACCAGGGTTAGTCCCAGGGCCAAATGATATCGATACCGGAAAAAAATCTTTGAATTCGGTATTGATTTCAGTATTGATAGCACTATTTTCGGATGTTTGGCCGAACCGAACTCCACTGAACTGAACAGCCAAACTCGAACTCGGGTTTTGAACCAAACGTCCGAACATCCGAACCGTGTTCTGTTCGCACATCCCTACTAATCTGCCTTCCCGATGAGATCAATTCAAACCCTTACATGTCCTTGTTAGAAATGTAGAAGACAGTCATATTACAGATTTTTGGAGTAATGTTATAGATGTTTGACCATCTCAATTTGAATATCTCAGTGATTAGCCGAAAATATTTCACACACACACACACACCACCCTGAGTGTTAAGATATGGTGGATGCTGTGAAGTGTGGAGAGAAAGGGTGGCAGTTCTGCTTTCAATGTACATGACTTGTACTTCAGTTGAAGAGTGTTGCACACCTGTCTTTCCAAAAGCGGGTGGGGGTGGGGTGTTAACAGTAAAGAGAACCTGGGATGTGCTCTTCTTTATTTAAATTTCTGCCCTGATTTCCCTTTAGTGTGGCAGAGGAGAAGATGAAACCGGAGTTGCAAGCTATTACACATCTGGAATTGTAGTTGCAAGTGTTGTGGGATGCAAGGAACACAGAATGGAATAAAGAATTTGCAAGACTTGTGTGTGTGTGTGTGTGTGTGTGTGTGTGTGTGTGTGTGTGTGTGTGTGTGTGTGTGTGTGTCAAAACCGTGTTTGATTTGGAAAGTTGGCCAATGCGTCTGTCTGTCTCTTGTTCAGACATCAGCTTGCTCTGAAGACTTGATATCAGAAAGGGCAGGCCGAGGACTTTAACGCTCACATGAAGATTTTGGTGTCCAACCGTGCTACCACTGCAATGCAATAACAGTGATTCGTAGCATTGTAGCTGCAAAAAAGGCCTACTGTGGAATCTTCCTTTCAATTTATTCTCTAATGCCTTATTTATTTAGGAGACAGACACACCAATACAGACAGTGGGGTTGATCCCATTCCCCCGCGTGCTGTCGTACACATGTACTTGCTGTCACACGGTTTGGGATTGTGCTGTAGGCCCTGTGCTGGGGGTGTGCATGCACTGCATATGTTCAGTGTAGCAGTTTGCAGGATCGTGGGCTCGACCCCAATATCTTTTGAAACCAAGTTGACATCTGCTGGGCTCTGATAGTTAAAATTATAGGAATAATCCTATATGATCAAATCATCAGTGGTCTCTCTTGCTTAGTATCCTTTCTCCAAGATTAGGTTCTTTAGTTATCATATGACTTCAAGGTGGGATTATTCTTTACCCTAGCTTTTATATCGCCCCTGGTTAATCATGCACGAGTGTACTAAATGAACCAGTTAATGATCTGACTTGCTTCTGTTGTGTGTGTTTACTTTTCATTCTCTCTTTATTTTCTTAATGCTGATCTCCCTATACCTTTAATTTGTATTATGCAGATACAACACTTACCACTTTTCATTTACTCCTCCTGTGCAGTGTCATTGTAGCTGCCTGAGTTACGTTTGTTATATATTTGTTGTTGAATGGAGAAACATCTGAGAGTGATGAGAGACCTGATTTTCAGTTACAAAATGTCTACCTGAAGTGTGTGAGTAGATTAATTAACCTGTGTTTAAGAGTATGAAATGTCCTTGCCATGTTGAGATGGACTTCTAGAAACATGGACAATCATTACCTGGGAAAAATACTGTTAATCAGTATTGAAGGTGTACGCACAGTCTTAATACCGTGGGATCCACTTCACCTGAATTTCCTGTTATGGACATTTGACTTAAGTCAGAAAACTGCCCCCCCTCCCCCAGCCTATGCTGACATATCTATTAGACAGGCTGAATTATATACCCTGAAAACTCCAAACTTTGAAGTGCGTAAAAGATACCCACCTAGCTAGAAATATCAGTAATGTTGAGTGAATTAAAGATTTATTTATTTTTGACAGCATTGGTTAAAATACTGTACTATAGGGGTGAAATAAAATACCTGCTCGGATTCTGTTTTCTTTGGATCTGGACGATCCATTTTTTTAAAAAAAATGCAAACTAGGATATAACCCGGTCCACTTTTTGCCCAAACAGTCTGATTCTCCCCACTCCAAATGCTGCACATGCACAAGATGGCAGTGTTCATTGATGCATCTTAAAGGTCCTACAGAACTATGTCGTCCATTGCACACACTTGATCAATTTTTACTTGCTTCTTGGAGCACTACTAACGGGATACCCATAGGTTTAACTTGTAGGAGTAACGGCTGTTGATTTGCAGGGTGAGTCCCTTAGAAAGATAAAAGAACAAACAAAACAATCACTGACGAGAGATCTTGCTTGATGCGACTCCCCTTCTCTGTTTTGAAGTCTCAAAGATAGGTGACTTCAAAGCAGTAACCTAGAAATATTACTTGTAATATTGAAATATTAATGAAAAGCTGCCAAAATATGCTTGGATAAAAAAAAGGTGAATGCCATTGTTTTTAATCACAACTCCCGTGTGGCTGTCTGTATATCGGCGTAGATAGCTAGCAGCTCAAAGCACTGCGTAGCTAGCCTTCACTTGGGGAGAAGCCATAAGAGACGCTAACCCGATTTAGGCAGCATTTACCATACATTTATTTATTTATTTATTTTATTTTTATAAACTTTTACCCCGCCCCTCCTGCCATGCAGCTCGGGGCGGCTTCCAACAATTTTTAAAATACAATAAAAACAATTTAAAATGAACCATAAATGTTATAAAAATAATTAATTAACAGGGCTAGACAAACACTCTAAAAACCAAAAATAGGTGGGGGAGTTAAAACCCCCCACCCTACTCACCCTCCCTCCCAAAGGCCTGGGCGAACAGCCAGGTCTTACAGTTTCACCGGAATGTTAGCAGGCTTGGGGCCAGTCGAGCTTCCTCCGGAAGGGAGTTCCACAGCCGCAGTCCCACTACCGAGAATGCCCTCTCCACCATGGCCCCCCGCTTAACACGGGGGACCTCCAGGAAGGCACCCCCGGCGGACCTCAGGAGCCGCTCTAGGGCGCGGAGGGCGAGGCTTTCCCTAAGGGCGAGGCGGTCCCTACATCAGGCAGCCTTAGCCCGTGATGCAGCACATCATATGACAGGTGACCGCCAAATGTTTACCCTGCTACGGGGTGGGCAGCTGGCTGCTACACACTGTGGGTAAAATCCTATCGCCTGTGTATGCCACCTGCAGGCGCATTGCTCGGGTCGAAAGCACAGCCGCACAGGGCAAAGAGGTAGGTGCTGGTACCTGTGCTTAACTCGGGTCGATGCGACCCCCACAAGCCTACACATCCCGCAGCTCAGGGGATGGAGCAGACACGGTTCCTGCTCCATTTCCCAGGCTGCGGGGTGTGTACACTCGGGGGGTCGCATTGGCCCGGGTTGTGCCTTTGCCCTGAGTGGCCATACACAAGGGGCAGTATACGTGGGCTGTAGGATTATGCCCTGTGTCTGCCGGGGAAGGCCAGAGATGCAGCATTGCCCAAAGTGGGGTTAAGCTGCTCAATTCAGGTTAAGCACCCGCCTCTCATGTGGCCAGTCCCTGTGCTGCCCTGCCCGGCTTCAAGGTCTGCAGGCACCCTTGAGCATTGGGTGCATTGGCCATTCCTGCACAGACACAGCATGGCCAGGGGCAGGATACTGAGTGGGCTGAGGGATGGTGGGTGGGGCCGGGAGCCTTCACATGTGGCCAGCTTCTTGGCCCACCCCCAGGTGTGACAGGACCTTTGACAGAAGCCCGTCTGCTGGTGTTTCCCACGGGGAAGGGAGGTCATGTGGCTTGCTCCGCTCACCCACCCATATGCCCAAAGTTTGCCAGCTGTAATTGGGTCAACCCTATCTCATATGTAACCAAGTCAAGCGCGTGCACCTGAGACCTCACATCTTCATGAATGTTACACCCCTTGTCTCTCCCTCTGTTCCCCTTTCTTCACGCCCCCCCACTCCACCCCGGTCTCTCAGATTGCAAGCCTTAGGGCAGGGACTATGTCTATTCTATTATTACTTTGTAAAGTGCCAGGTGCATTGCTGGTGCTATATAAATGCTTGCTAATAATAAAATAATAATAATAATATAATATAGATCCTTGGTCATAATAAAACATCAAAACAGAATAGTATATATTATATAATATATGTAATGAAATTCCTTTGGAGTAACTCACCCCCTGCATTTTGGATCGGTCCCTGCGGTCTGCCGGGAGCGCCCTTCTTGAAGTCCTCCCAGTTGTTTGGGGGGCGACTATGGAGAGGGCGTTCTTGGTGGCTGCCCGTCGGCCGTGGAACTCCCTCCCGGCGGAGGCCCAGGTGACCTCGGGCCCTTCCCTCCTTCCGTCGTCAATGTAAAACTTGGCTGTTCCACCAGGCTTTTGGTGAGGGAGATGTGTGAAGAGTGGGGTTTTGGGGGAGGGGGTTAGGTTGGGGGGGTGGGGATTGATTTGATTTTTTACGTTCCCCATTATGGTTGCATTGGTTTATATATTTGTTATTTTTTTATATTTATACTGTTTTAAACTTTTTTATTGTAAACCACCCTGAACTGCCTTGGACAGGAGGGTCGGGGTAGAAGTTATTAAAATAAATAAAATAACATAACTGCTTCACCCTGGTTCTGTTCTTGTGAACAGAGAGAACCAGGAAGTAAGTTGATCCTTTCTTCCCCTCCTAACCCTAACCCTCATTGAACAGGAGGCTGGAAATTGCAGTGTTGGGTGGGAAAAAAACAAGCTGGCACACACGGGCACACGGACATTGAGAAACAAGCACACCAGGAAGAGAGCTGCATGCTGGGAAGAGAGAAAACCAACGGGGAAAAAGAAGCAGGGCTACTTGCCTGTGAACTGTTCATATGATCATGTCCTGTGGAACAGAACCTTCTCTTCCTGGATTTAACTCCATTTCCATGCAGTGGTAACTACACCTCTTTGCCCTAACTTTATGTCCTAGGTTTTCCATGACTGTGGGATTTGCCCAGACAATTTAGACTTTGACCCAGTCTTCAGGCTGTGGATGAAACTCTGATTTCTTCACATCAGCCAAGAGCACACACCCTCAGTAGCCTGGCAGAAACAGGGCTTTTGGCGGCAGCAAGTGGAAGCCTCATCTGAAAGTGGGTGGTTTTAGATTATTATTATTATTATTATTACTAGAAATTTATAAAGTGCCAGTCGTATGACCTGGTGCTGTACAGAACATAGAAATAGACGCGGTCCCTGCCTGTGGCTTACAATCTAAAAGACAAAGACAAAGGGGGGGAGACAGGGAGAGGGGACAGTGGGAGAGACATGGGAGAAGACAAACAAACATTCAGGCGGATGCAAAGTCTCAGGTGCGTGTGCTTGGCTTGGTTACAAAGAAGTTGGTGGCAGCAGTCAGCAGAGGAGGGCCGACAGTAAGTGTACGGGGAAAGACTAGTGGGCATTGGGAAAGGCGGCATGGAAAAGGTGGGTCTTGAGGAGGGATTTGAAGGAGCGGAGGGAGGAGGCAAGGCGGATGTCGGCAGGGAGGGAGTTCCAGGCATGGGGGGCAGCAAGGGAGAAGGCACGAAGGCAGTTAGGGGAGCAGGAGAAACGAGGGAGAGTAAGGGTGGGTACAACAGAGGAGCGGAGAGCGCGTGCAGGAGTGTGTAGGGAGATTAGGTCTGAGAGGTAAGGGGGAGCTTGGTCGTGGAGCGATTTGAATGTGAAAACCAGGAGTTTGAACAGGATACGTTCAGGAAGGGGGAGCCAGTGAAGGGAGAAAAGGAGAGGCTGCACATGGTCGAAGCGACGGGCAGAGTGAATGACCTTGGCGGCGGAGTTTTGGATTGCGACAAGGGGGGAGCGAGGGAGGCCAGCAAAGAGGAGGTTGCAGTAGTCGAGGCGAGAGATAACCATGGCATGAACAAGGATTTTGGCTGAGGAGATAGAGAGAAGGCGGTGGATGCGGGCAATGTTGTGGAGAGCAAATTGGCAGGATTTGGCCACAGAGTCAATGTAAGGTTTAAAGGAGAGGTGCGTGTCAAAGATGAAGCCCAAGCTGCGGGCTTGGAGAACAGGACGGATGGTGACCCCATCGATGCAGATGGTCAGGTTAGAGGGAGAGGGAGAGGAAGGGGAGGGAGGAAAAATGAGGAGTTCAGTCTTGGCCATGTTTAGTTTAGAGACTTTCACTCCCCCTTTCTGACATGGTTCTACCCCAATAGAGCTTCAGGATGTCATGATGCTCTGTAAGGGGTGGGCATTTATTGGAAGGGGGCATGGCAACCTCTTTGCACCGCCCCCTTTCCAATTGGCCCCACCCTCACAGAACATTGTGACATCATGGCACTCTGAAAAAGTTGGGGTTACATCTGAAAGGGCATGACAGTGCCTTTGCCCCACCTTGGCTTATGTGGAATAGGACTGAAACTGGATTTTGATATTTTCTCCGTTTTCACTGAAAACCAAGCCTCTCAACAATAAATGAGATAAAAACGAGAATTGAGAAAATCAAGAATCTTGATGTCTCATTAAGATTTTTTTCGCAATAAAAACAATATTACTACATATGCGAAAAATGGGCTCTGGGGCAGTGCTGTGTATGTGCATCCCTTTTCCAAGATGGCATGGGCCGTGTCAGTTGCTTATGCGCAGAACAGCTGCCCTTTTCCAAAATGGTGACAACGCTCCCCACGTCATGCATGCTTGAGAAAGGGTCATGCATGCACAGAATGGCCCGATGGGCATTTTGCATTTTTATTTATTTATTTATTTATTTTTATATTTTATTTTATTTTTAGCAAGGTTCTCGAAAGATTTTCAAAACCCTTAGAGAGGTCATCCCGAGAGCTTGCTAGGGTTTCTCAATTACCGCAAGATTTTCATGAGAATCAACTGGATTCTCATTTTAAGACTAATGTGAACCACTCCCGTTGATCCATCCCCTCACCCACCTGATGAAAGCCCGTAGGGAGGGGGCAGCCCTATCCTCTACTCATCTGAACAAAACTGAGGGGGGGAGCGTGAGCTAAAGGTTATTATTACCTTCAGACTCGTTTCTTGTGTGAGCAAAGGCCTAAGAGTAAACACTAGGAAGTCCTAAAATGCTTGAACTAGTCAACATATGAGGATAATCCTTCCATGTCTTCAACGCAGGCAAACAAAGAACCAAGAATACATTGCTCTGAGCTCAACTGTCTCTAAACCTCTCTAACGCCGTTGAGCCCGTGCAAATCCGCTCCACTTGTGGGGTGCTCCCAACATGATTTGGTTGTTGAGAGATAATTAATTGTCAGAACTGCTGAGCTGGAGGTTATTTTACTTTGTGTGCTGGGAGGGCCACCAGGCATCCCGTCGAATGTCAAATGTGCAGATGGTGAGGATTAGGTGTGAAAGCCTATCAAAATGAAATGCAGCTGGCTCCAATGAAGTTCATTATGAATCCTTNCCCCCCCCCCCCCCCCGCACGCCGTTGGATGGCAGCTATGCCAAATATGCATGGAGAGGAGGTCTGTTATTGATTCAGCATATGTATTATTGACTTTGCGACCTCGCTGCAAAGCAAACATCTGAATAATACATATTGATGAAGCTTAGAGTGTCAAGAATAAAAATAATATCCTTGAATGTTTTAGTTAATTATTATACTTTGCCGAGGAAATTAACACACAGCTCTTTTGTTCAGTTCTTTCATGTCCTTTTTGTTGTTGTTAAAGAAATAGAAACAATTTAATCGGATTTGGAAAACATCTTGCTCTCTTTTACTACTTTTGCAGCATCCAGCTGCCCTGCTGTGGTCAGGTCATTTCCCCCTAGAATATATTTTTATTTTGTAATTTATTTATTTATTTTTCAATTTAATATCCTGCCCCTCCTGCCATCAGGCAGCCCGGGGTGGCTTACAATATAAAACCACAAATAAAATCCAATATAAAACATTTTTTTAAATTGCCAAAAGGAGGGCAACATATTACCCCACCCCTATCGCCCCCTCCACCCTTTCACCCCTCTCCCCCACCAAATGCCTGGTGGAACAGCCAGGTCTTACATTTTTTCTGAAAAGGCGGAAGGTCTGAGGCCAGCCATGCCCCCACTGGAAAGGAGTTCCACAGCCGCGGTGCGGCCACCGAGAATGCCCTCTCCTGCGTGCCCCCCCCCGGAAGACTCAGGGGACCTCGAGCAGGGCACCCCCGGACGACCGCAGGGGTCGATCCAGCACCCAGAGGGTGAGGTGGTCCTGCAGGTAGGCAGGGCCTAGACCGTTTAGGGCTTTATAGGTCAAAACCAACACCTTGAGGTGGGCCTGGAATGCTATTGGCCGCCAGTGCAGAGCGCGGAGCACCGGTGTTATGTGTTCCCGGCGGCCCAATCCCACCAAGAGACAGGCCTCTGCATTCTGCACTAGCTGCAGCCTCTGAGCCGTTGTCATGGGTAGCCCCATGTAGAGCGGGTTACAATAGTCCAGTCTAGAGGTGATGAAAGCATGGATGAGGGTGGCCAGGTCAGAGTCTGCGGCTGAAGCTGCCGCATCAGATTTAATTGGCGAAAGACACTCCTCGCCACAGCCTCCACCTGGGCATCCAGGTAGAGCTGCGCATTGAGGAGCACTTCCAGACTCCGCACCTGGGGAACCAAGGCGGGACCAACCCCGCCCACATCGGGGGCCGTTACCGCCCGTCACCTTACCCACCAGCATCACCTCCGTCTTGTCAGGATTCAACCTCGGTTGGCCCTCATCCTGTCCCCCACAGCCGTCAGACACCAGTTAAGCACCGAAACTACAGGGCCTGGGTCTGTTGTAAAAGAGAGGCACAGCTAGGTGTCATCCGCATATTGATGACACCGCATGCCGAACCTCCTAATCCCCTCACCGAGTGGCTGCATCTACACGTTGAACAGGAGAGGGGACAAGCCAGAACCCTGTGGGACACCACACAAGAGGTCTCAGTATGATGGAAAATATTATTCGAGTACCACGGGAAGGGGGCGGGGATGTCTCCTGGGGCCCAGTGCCTGTTGGCAGTGGGGGGGGCGGGGAGAGCCCTCAGAATGGCTCCCAGCACCGGCGGCAGGTAGGCGGGGTCACATGGCACTCTCTAGGGGATGGAAAACATTTTCCTTTCCAAGGGCTACTTTGAAAAGTAGTACAAGCTCCAAGCGTAGAAGATGAGGGAAAGAAATGGAGAATCCAGAGCATAGATCTGTGCAGTGGATCCATCCCATCCCCATCCCTTTGCCCTTATTCTGAGCTCAGTGTTTCAATGCTTGGGCACAGGAAGCGGCTCCAGGAGTCAGATCTAGGAACTGGAAAGGGGGCAAATAAATATGAACAGTCAGCTGTGAGTCCCAAGGCCTGAGCTCATCCACCTGTGATCTACCGACTTTGGGCCTCCTAGGGCAAGCGGGTGGCAGCTTCTGACCATACTCTGCCGCTTCGACTAGCTGACTGCCAGCCTTGGAAAGCCAAGTTGTACAGCAGGGGTGAGGACAGCCACTTCCGGCTCCTAACCCCTTCTACCTGGCTTGCAGGGGCTTTCCCTCATCTTGCCTCCAGTGCTTCCGGCTTTCTGTTTATAGCCGTGGGCTGCAGTGAAAATGACAAAGGGGGAACTGCTACAGATGAGGAAAAGGCTGTGCGTCCAAACTCTGTTCCCGCAGAGCATTCCTGGCACAGTCACGACCTCCCGCCGGATGCTCTGGGCTGCTCTCTCTTCCGCGGAGCACTCTGTGTGCAGCCACACGAGACAGGCTGTGGAGGCTACGGTAGCCTTACCCCTTCCTCAGCAAACAAGCCACACAATGTAGTGGCTCGTGTGCCCAGGGCCCACCAACCAGATGCCCCCCTGCCCCCCTCCCTGGGGCAGGGCGAGCAGCTGGCTGCTCTGCGACACGTCCACAGAATATGTCATGGGAGAGCCTTACCCCAAATGAGATCAGGGGGTCCAAGGCAGGGCATCTCGTGGCAGGGTGTGCCTGCCCCACCGCATGTGAAGCAACACTGCAGGGCGGGCTCTCAGTCCAGCCAGGGAAGGGAGGCCGGGCAGGGCTGGCGTGGGCGGCCACTTGTGTGGGTGTTGCCTCAGCCCACCCAGCTGCAGCGGGGGCTGCGATAGGGGCCAGCCCATGGAGCTTCCCACAACTGCCTGGCTGGCTCCCCGCGGTGTGGCGGCTGTGCTTGCCATTATGTCAGTGTGCTAAATGGGTATTTATTTATTTATTTATTCACGTGCGCGCGCACACATACACACACACACACGCACACGGGCATCATGTCTTAAGCCTCAGTTCTGCAAAGGCTTAATAGCATAGTGTTGATATGATGGTATTGTAGTTCTCAGAGTTATAGTCTCCGATCCCTCCTATACTGAGAGTGCACCCCAGCATTTTCAATACAATTAGATTCCACAAATGTTCCAATACTTTTTAGTCCTGAGTTGACAGTGTATTCTTTGTTGTAAAATGTATGAACGTTGAAGTCAGGGTAGGAGGCCAAACCTCACTTCAAAGCAAACTGGTGTTTGATGGCTTGTGTCGTAAAAAGTCCTTCAAGTCATAGTATTGCACATGAAATTCTGGGCAACATGTCTAATTTTCACGTGTAATTGCACGAAGACATTGCTGTCTCTTCTGTGAGCTTATCCTCAGCGAGGGTCAGCACTTCCATTATTTTTATTTATTTAATTTATACAAGCATTTGTAGCCCGCTCCCTCCTGCACAGTGGCATCTCGGGGCGGCATACAACACAATGATAAAATAACGATAAAACATCTAAAATATTACACAATATAAAATATAAAATGGACATGGCAGTTTCAGGCAATAAAACAATAAAACCCTCCAATGAATCCTTGTTGCTTTGAAATGGACAGTACAGCTTTAAAATATTGCTGTAGGATAAAACTGGCTGTATAAAAATCTTGGAAACAAACACCTTCTACCTTTTAGTCAATTAAACGAGTGAAGTGGGAAGGGGATGCAAACAACATATATCATTCCTACTGTTAAAGCTTTTTAAAAACCTAATTTACTATTATTTATTCATTTGTTTGTTTTTAGAAAAACAAACAAACACTAGGATGTGTTTCACCTTTGACTAATAAGGCCGCGTGGGTTATTTACCAGAATATATTGAGCCAAAAGGGCTCCAGGTATGCAGTCCTGGTCAATGACAGCCTCAGTGAAATGGTAGCAGTAATGCCAACTTCCCTGTCATCCTTCAAGATTTGTTCACCACCTCTAAATGTGAAAGGGATGCGCAAACATCATGCAGAAGCAAAGGAAAGTTGTTTTTTTAATGCAAAGTGAACTATATTAAAACAGTAAATGATTTTGTTTTCATAGAGTTTGCCCCTGATCCAGGGTCCACTGCGTGTGGACCACAGTGTACCTGTGCAGAGTGCTAATGGCAAAGTTCCCTGCCTCTCAAATATGCTTCCACCTAGGAGATGGCAAGGTGGGGCTTCAGAGGCTAGCACAAGGCCTTTGCGTTCAGTGGGGTCTGTTTAAGTCAGAGTTAATGGGTCACCTAGAATAGTTCATTGTATCAGACCATCAAGTTAACCAGACCTGAAAGGGTGAAAACAAATGAGAGATTAGCCTGCTAGACTCTAGGGTTGCTCTGCGGCGCCCGCACGTGTGCAGCTGCCTGTCCAAACGGGAGGCACAGAGCTCCACCACCCCACCCCTCTCCGGATGCACAGCCGTGGCGACCCCTGGAGACAGGAAGCTGCAACTGCAGCAGTTTTCATTAGTAATCCGGCACAGCGAGAGTGGAGGGAGCATTGGCTCCCTGGACTGCTCTAGGCATTCTGCCCAGGACTCGACAGTCCTGGCAAACCTGCATGCAGCCTAGCAGATGAGAGGCGGTCATGTGGACGCACATTCACCTGCCATAGCCAGTGCATGCACCCGCACTGTGCGCTCCGCAGTCCCTGGGACAGCAGGGTGGTGGGGTGGTAGTTGCAGGTGGCCACCTAATACACAGGCGGGTGGCCGCCTATCTGATGTGGGCTGTTGTGGGCTACTGTCTTGTCTGTTACCACCCTAAGAAATGGACTTGTCTTCGACACTGAGTGCTGTACGTTGTTAAAAACAATCAAAGCATATCAAAAAGGCTGCTAAGAATCTTCTTAAAGCGATCACCTAGAGTCTCAGTTCAATATTATTATTTATTATTATTATTATTTATTATTATTATTATAATAAACATGTATATAGCGCCAGTAGTGTGACCTGGTGCTGTACAGAACATAGCAATGAGCGTGTTGCTTTCCTTTCTTAGCATTCAATTTCAGGCGACTAAATTTGACGAATAAAGGTGCTGTCCTCAGGTGACCTTTTAAGTGTTAAGAGACTGTTAACCTTTTTTCATCCTGAGCAACATGTTTAATGGTTTGACTCCAGCTTGGAGTCTAAATGACAATTGTGCGTGTGCACATGTCTGTGTGTGAAATCCTGCTAAGCTGTAGATCCAAGAATGCATTCCCTCCCTCCCATTCAGTAATTAAGGCTGGATTTGAACCAATAATGTGGTATGCACTAGGATGAAAAGCAACTGTACTTGCCACTTAACAGAATCTTAACACTTAATAGAGTTGCTAGACGGACGGAGACAAACAAGTTCAACTGAGATCTTTCATTGGAGCCGCTTCTGTTGGTGAGAGCATGTAAGCTTTTAGGCAATATCAGGAAACTGGAGAACAGAAGATCAAGCTCTCCCTTGCAAAATGTAGAACATTTAATAATTTATTTATTGGCACTAAAAACAAACCATTCCTTTCTTTTCAAACTGTTGGAGTATGAAATAAGCTGTCCAGGGAGACTGTGAGATCTCCTTCCTTGGAGGTCGCAAGGTTCAAAACCTGGCCGGGTGAGCATCTGTCCGTAGTGCTGTAGACAGGTACATCTTGCCGTGGAGCAGGGCATTGGACTAGGTGATCCTTGAGATCCCATTCCGTCTGATAAAATCTTAGAAATTAAGATCAGTCTATTCCTCCATCCCTTCCTCCTTCCCTCCCTAACTGTGTTAGGGCTGAAGGTGGGGGAAAGCCAAATGCCTTAAAAATGAAATTTTCGTGTAGGGAAAGCAAAACACACCTCCACCAACTAGAAAAGGCATCACTGTACTAATTTGTCTCTAATGGAATTCTAGTTTGCCATGTTCATCCTAGCTCAAAAATCAAAATCAAGTTTATTGTATTAACCATCGGCTATAACAAAATACACCTAAATTCACATATGCAAAAACTAGCACGTATAAAAAAACAATAAAATATAAAATTGAACTATAACCCAAAAAGCCAACACCCACATCTTTTTTTCGAGACAAAGTTGGATTCTGTCCTTCCATAACACTGAGATTTCATACTGTGGCCTTGATATAGCCTTTAAGGCAAAAGTCTTGCTTGTTTGCTTGCTTAATCTTCTTTTCCCTAGTATTATCCTAGTATAGGATTACTGATTTCTGTGTTGTTAAGACTACTGCCGCACTTGGTGAATGAAGGAGAATCCTTTTCTGTTTGCTTGTTTATTCTTTCAAATTTATACCCTAAGGCTCAAGGTGGCTTGTTGAAATTGGAAGCAGTTCTATGATTAGCAGCAAAACATCCCCCCCCCCCTTTTTTTTTTTTTAGATGTCTACTAGGAACTCTGCGGCATGGGGTGAGTTTCTGTTTGATGCTTTTTTTTTTCTTCTTTGCTTTTTTTTTTTAAGTTCCTGGATCTCATCCCCAGGCACTAAAAGCTGTTTTCACAGTGAGGGAGCAGAGATGCAGACATGATCTGCATCCTCCTCTTTGATGAGTCCTCCACCCTCTGACTTCTGTCTGGCCCATGGAACTTGTATTTATTTTCAAAGTAGCCCCCTTGGAGGGAGAAGGCTCCCAACCCCTGCTCTGTGAAGTCTTCCAAGGTGCAGCTAAAGTGACCATATGGGAGGCAAAGGAGGAGAGAGAGTAATTCATGCAGATAATGTACAGATAGATTTTAATCTTTTTAAAGCATTTGGGAATAATGATTTTCACCTTCGGGATACAACTGATAATGAACGCAGAATGTATTTGGCAGGCGAATCAATTATGCCCATTGTGTAATGTTTGCAAACACCTGTTTATGCATTGAAAACTACCTTTGAGAACTACAGGCTAAATTATGTGAGTGATATACTTTTCTCCAGCTGTTATAATTCCATCCCTCCCTCCCTCTCTCTCTCCATGCGGGGAGATGGGAGGAGCTGCGTGGATCACAGGAGTATGCGCCACCCACTGCCACTTTTAAACAGGTGATACCACATATGTCCACTGGGTGAACTTGCGTGGTACCATCTCATCTAAAAACGGCCTTAGTCTGTGTCTCTGCTGTAAAATGGGTACAATATTGCTTCCCTTACCTTCAGGGGAATCACTGGTAGACTTAAATTCAGGGGAGGAAGGGGTCAGGAGACCCCATCCCTTGGCCATGTCCCCCTACTGAGTGACATGGCATGACACTCTGAAAAGGGGTGTGGCCACATCTTCACCCCACTCCTCTCCAAATGTTGTGATGTCACGGTGCTTGGGAAGGGGGTGTGGCCATTTTGGAAAGGGGGCAGGAAAGCCAAGTCTCCCCCATCCATTTCAAATGTGACCCTTCCTCCCCCCTACCACCCCCCCCCCCCACCTGAAGGGCTCAGAAAAGGTAGAACCAAGCAGGAACCAGGGGAGTGCAACTCACCCTTGTGCCACCCAAGTTTACCTGGCAGAGATCTTTAATAATAATAATAATAATAATAAAAGTTTCTTAGCCCACCCCCTCCTTCCACAGGCAGCTCAGGGCAGCGTACAATATAAAAGCATAAACTATACATATAACTTAAAAACAAACAATAAAACCATCACTCCACCCAACCCTATCTTATGGAAATAAAGACATTCAGGTTTCTGAGAGAGTTGAATTCTAGCTGAGACCGTGTAAGTACCTACATAAAAATTCATAGATAAACAAAATGAAGGCCGAGATATGCAGAATTAAGGCTAACGTTTTCAAAGAAGTCAACAATTGAGTCCAATTCTTGCCAATGATAATTGCACTCTAAAACCACAGGGAACACTTACACTTCTAAAAGATAGGGGGCGGTCTCTGACTTCTCTTGTGCCCAAAGCTGTGTCTGTTTTAGCATTGTGGAAACATGGATTGTTCAGATGTTGCTATTTGGCCCATTCGGTGAACTCACATGTAACGCTGCTAAAATCCGATGTCCGCGGAGTCTCAGAAGCTGCATAATCAGCCCCGGATCACTATTGCGTTTGAGTGAGACAATCCAAGCTCCAGCTCACTTTAAACTTAGATCTGACAATTGGATCCGGTCTATTAATCAGATCCAGGTTGTTGTTGTTGTTGTTTGTTCAGATCCAAGTTGTTTGTTATTGTTGTTGTTATTATTGTTGTTAATGGCCAAAAGCCAAATCAAAATATAAACATACAAAGTTTACAAACATTTATTGTACATCAATACATTTTGCTGTAATCGAGAGTATTATACAAACTGCTAATAATAGCAGGATAATGATAACCAAAAAACTATATCAAGTGATGTACAATCTGCCCAAGCAGATAAATAGAACAGTTAAGATAGAACCTAACTAAAACTTGGAAGGTGTCAGGTCCCGGCCATGAACCCTTGGTCTTGAGATGCAGGAGAGGCGCTTTTGGGGCCTGTGCCATCGGGTGGACCTGTTCACCTCCCGCATTCCTCCTCTATATGCCTTCCCCTGTCTCACTGTCCTTTGCATGGCCGCACCCTCTCCCAGCTGGGGCTTGTTTCCCCAGTCCAGCCCCCCAGCTTCCTGATTGGCCACAGATGGTCCTTAACACTGATGTGGCCTCAGGAAGCTGGTGGAGCAACGTCTCTTCCCCACTTGAATCTTTGCTGTGTGTGCGGTATAGTAGTGTCTAGTTCTCTGCTCAGTAGCAGGGATTCCCCCTTGATTGTGTGTTGCGTATACTTGGTGTGTTCCCTTACCTCCCTGTTCCCCCATAGCCCGTGTGCTTAATTCCTTCTTGGTGTGTTCCCTTACCTCCCTGTTCCCGCAGATCCTGTGTGTCCAATCCCCTTTGGGTGTGTTCCCTTACCTCCCGGTTTCTCCCATAGCCCGTGAGCTTGATCCCCTCTTGGGGGTGTACTGTGTGTTGGGCATCTCGGCTTCACCCCCCACCTGGTTGTCCCTCCGGGGACCCTCGTGTCTGGTACCCTTCGTTTGGGTGCCGGCTTGGTGTCCTGGGAGTCCTGGTGTGGTTCTCGCTGCCCTGTCCCCTTTGGGGTCCTTTGTGTGTTGTCCCCCACTATCTAGGGGTTCCCCTCCACCCAGGACTTGGTAGTCCTGTCCCGTGGCCCTGTTCCAGAAGAACCCCCTGCACTAGGGTCCTTCGTTCCTGGTTGTTCCTGGTAGTTACCAGAGTTACAGCTCCCTACGGCCCTCCCCATAATTTCAGAGCTCTGTGTGTCAGACCCCCGTGTCCTCCCTTCCCTTTGTGATGTGGGTTCTTCCTTCTCTTTCACCTCAATGATGAGTTAGAACCTCTCTGAGGCTGGGTTTCCTGGCCACAAGAAGAGAGTAGGCTCTTGGGTTCCAAGACATACCGAGAGGTCCTCTTTCCCGCAAGCTTCCCCCCCTCACTGGGGTCTTTCCTCTTTCTTGCCCTCGTGGGGTTGGGTGTCCCCCATCCTTATTCCCCTGATACCCTGTCCCCCTGTGACAGAAGGTTTATGAACTACCCCACTGAATCAGCAGGGAAAGTGAGCAACGTTGATGTAATTAAATATACTCATAATTTATGAGATCCAAGTTTAAAGCAGGGCTGGAACTCGGATTGTCTCACTCACATGATACAGTGATCCGGGGTTCATTATACAGATTCTGGGGCTCTGCAGACATCGGATTCTAGGAGCATTACATGTGAGTTTATCCATTGTATAAGCATGTACCAAGAGACAAGGTTCCTCTTGAAGACCCCATGAAAGACGCTTGGCCGAAGTTGTTATAACGTCAGAGGAGGTAGGCCAAGAATGAATTTGCTGACGGCAAAGGTGTGTGGCAGCTCTCAAACACATCCGCTGTTCTTCTAATTGAATGAAAATATAAATGAGCTAAATGAGGTTTACATACAACTCTAGTCTTTTTCTTTTCTTCTTTTTCTAACTTCATTCTGGATTGACAGTATCTCATTTTACTGTCATATTTACCAAAATGTATTCCCCCCCCCCCCCCCCCCGTATGATGTTCTTTATTATAACTTTGACGGTAGTAAGGGAATGCAATTTATGTGCCATCAAATTGCTCCTGACAGAGTGACTTTAAAAGCTTTTAGAGTGGATGTAAAGGGGGAAGTTTTGTCTTTGTAGAGTCCACTTAGCTCATCTATCTGCATTAAGTATCGAAAAGTTACACTGAGCAGAAACGACATTTTAAATAAGAGTAAGTGCTGCTTAACTTTTTCATGCCATTCTTAGGAAACGCAGAACTGAGGAACTAGAGTTTTCGTTACTCTCGTTGTTGAAATTGACATGAGGCTGTATAAATCCATGTGATTTAACCTGTGATGTTGTATCTTTTGTGCAGTTGGCTTGGATGTTGATTGTTTTAAGCTTTATTTTGTAGAGCCTGGGTCATTATTTCATATGTGTGTTTGTTGATTTGTTTTGATATTTTCCTGTTTATGGTTCTTCACTGGCTGTGATCCCATGCCCTGCGGACTGTGGGTGGGCGTGCGGAACCATATGGAAACTGTACGGATTGGCATTGCGGGCACATTGTGCCCTGCGGAAACGGTGCGTGGTTTGGGTGTGGCTACGCACGCACGCATGGTCTACACGGCATGGGATTACAGCCACGGTGGGGAACAGCTATGGGCTCCTGAACTGGACAAGGAATTCGGCCATCTTCTGAATTAAAAAATGTTGTCAGTACCACACTTTGATCATGCCACACTTTATTTTATTTATTTATTTATTACATTTCTACCCTGCATCCTCCCGCACAATGGCGGCTCGGAGTGGCAACAACATATCAAAAATACGATAAAATACATAAAACAAAGTATTATAATATTAAAATTGCTGAAAAGGCTAAATGCTAAAGGCAATAAATAAATATACCCTCCCACCCCCTTCCCCGAAGGCCCGGCGGAACAACCAGGTCTTACATGATCTTCGGAAAGAGGGAAGGTCTGGGGATAAACGGGCCTCCATCGGGAGGGAGTTCCACAGCCTAGGTGTGGCCACCAAGAACGGCCTCCCTACCGTTGCCACACAGAATACTTGGGGGACCTCGAGCTCACACCACCCCTGCTCATACCGACGAGTGCCCCAAGTACAGCACATGCGTGCACCAGGCACATACCATGCGTGCATGGTATGTGCCCATTGTGCATGCAGTGTACATCTAGTGTGTGGTGCAGACACATTTTGTATTCACAGTCTGCACTTAGTGCTCACATGCAACCTGCACACAAGTGTGCATGCATCTTGGATTGGGCCTCTAGTCTAGAACTTCACAAGAGCTTATTAGATAAAATACACGTATTTAGAAATAAATATGAGATCAAATTTCCAGTGGGCCACATTTCCCTCCCTTGTATTTTCTGTGTGAACACTAAGCAAGAAAAATGCAATTTCTTTAGCAGTGGGGGTCATGGGAAATTCAAGGGGAGAGGGGTTGATGGACGGCAGTATAGGTGTGCTATGCACTTTCATACAGGGCAAATATCATCTGAACTTTCGATTACATAAAGTACAGACAATTACTTCACTTTTCTTTATTTATTGGAACATTTGTTTGAATAAAATAAAATCTGGCACACCCGCCCACGAACCCATATTTTACTTTCACAAGCCAATAACTCTGTTTGGGCATGCACAGCACTTGCCGTAAATATCTATCTTGATCTGGAC
The DNA here is from genome assembly GCA_003113815.1 of Sphenodon punctatus. NCBI lineage: Eukaryota > Metazoa > Chordata > Lepidosauria > Sphenodontia > Sphenodontidae > Sphenodon > Sphenodon punctatus. Next base: position 1,863,096 of record QEPC01003849.1, on the reverse strand, counting down.
AGGGTGGGGGAGAAGTATGTAACCCTCCTCTGGGAGGGTAGGGAGGGTCTTTTTTAATCCCCTACCCCTTTTTTTTGCTAAGCCCTGTTTATATTTATATTTTTATATGAAATATNTTGCTAAGCCCTGTTTATATTTATATTTTTATATGAAATATATGTTGTTTTTATTGAATTTTAATGTATTTTATTGTTTTAATTGTGTTGTGAGCCGCCCCGGGCTGCTTTGCAGGAGGGGCGGGATATAAATGCTTTGAAATAAATAAAATAAATAAATAAATAAACCTTTGTTTGGTACAAGAATATAATTGAGACAATCTAACTCAAAATAATGTACCAGGTGAGGAGGACGGGGGAGTATATGAGCTACATTTGTTTTGATTTTTGCAAAGAATGGATTTCACATGTGGTCCTGCTGCGGAACAAAGCTGAGTGATAGAGCCTGAAACAATTACTCTTTAAGTGGAATTTGTACTCTCCTTTTTTCCTCAGTGGTGCATTAACTCTGCAAACAGTCTCTGGAGGACACGTGAAATATCGGCATCCTCATAGGCTGAAAGAGAGAAGAAATGTGTGTCTCTGTTCAAACTACAGGAGGGGGCATGAGAAGAAGAAACTTGTTGGGCCTGTGCACGATCTGTCCGGATTAAATGTATTGATTATAATTTGGCATGTGCCGGAGTGTGTGGGATTTTCAAATAGTCTGCAGTAATTTAGGAGCACATGTGGATAAAAGTGTCTGGAGACTAAACTGATTATTTCACGTATTCCATGTGATTCTACTACCATAGGGTACCTCTGTTCTCACTTCGTTTTTTTGGAGCGTGGGGCAGGAGTGAACTGCAATCCATCTGTCAGACTTAGCTCTTCTACATGTCTTCCTGGGGTGTTCTTAAATGAGCATGTCGGGAGTGGGGGGGCTGGCTGCTGAGTGGCACCATCATGGAGCAGGCACTCAGGTGGAGGGTGGGGGAAGGGATTCTAATGGTTGGCTCCCACTGTGGCTACTATGGAAGTCGCCTTGCACTAGCCCGTCAACTGACCACGGGTGAGGGGGACGCGCGCCGCGTTGGCTTTGAAATTGACATTCCCAGGTGTGAGCGTTGGGGAACTGGGTTCCCCGGCACTTGTGGCCAGTTGCTGTGACTTACAAAGGACATATCCCCTGCCCACAGTGTCTACGAGTGGGGGACCTGTCTGCTGGCTTGGGTGGGTGTCCCAATTCATACAGACCGGGGATGTGTGGGTGCCCGATGCCACATACTTTATTGACTTGCCCCACATGACGCACTCTGGATTTATCGGCAGTGTGGCCATGAGTGGGTGCAACATGGCTCACGGGAGTGTATATACTCCCACTCCACCTTCAGATGGGTAATCGGATAAGTGTCTTCTGGGTGGCTACGTGTGGTAGCATCTCGTTTTAAAACACCTTTTACTTCTGCTCTCTTGTGCCCATCCACCCACCTAATCATTGATTTTTTAGCATTCCTGTTTATTTTATGTCCCCAGCTTTAAAAAAATAAATAATCTCAGAAATACAACATGATGCTCCATTGTCTATCCAAGAGTGAAAACCTCTGCCTTCCTTGACATTCTTTCAGAGGTGAAAGGCTACTGTGTTAATCAACTGTAAATGGATTTCTTTTCTTGTGCTATTTTATCAAGATCTAAGATGGCAGCTCCAGGAGTCTCCTGTTCTTAGAAAGATGATTTCCCCGTCTTCTCTAATTAGAAGAGCAGCTATAATGGGGTGGCGATCAAACAACATGAGGAATGGTTAAGCACTGCTGTTCTCAAGAAGTCATTGTGTAGGCTTGGAGCCAACGTGGTTTTTATGTGCTTAAGAGTTCCTGGAGGGAGGTTGGTGGGTGGGACAAGTGTTTTTCCAAATCCAGGATAAGGGAAGGAAACCCCTCAGATATAAAAGTGATTTTTATTTTTATTTTTCAAAAGTCACTCAGAAGGGGATGAATAAGATTGCTTCAATGGAATTGTTGTATCCCAGTTGCCAAATAGTACAGGCAACAGGTATCATTCTCTGGTCCGGCAGTCAGGAGGGAAGCAGCCAATCATGGAGAGAAAATGAGGGTTTGACCCTCTTTCTCTTTTGATCTAGTAGATTCCCTGGCGAATGTTCCCTTGTTGAGAAATTGTGCACAATTTGTGACTCAGACCCATTTATTGCTGCCTAGGATTTTTCATTTCTTTTCTTTCAACCACTTCAATCCAGTGGACTTGAGGCAACGAGCTGTTTGCAAAGAGCAGAAGATCTTCTTTTGTGCCCCCTGTTAGCCTTTCGCACCCCTCCTGGTCCCAGCAGGACTTTTTCCATCAATTGAGGCCTCATCAGTACTATATGTTGGCTCCTTCATCCTAGGCCTCAGAGCAAAGGAAAGCTGTGTATTGTTAAAGTTTCCCATCCTCTTATGCTTTGTTCTCCAAGTACTGGATGATTCGTTATTGAACAAAAAATTGGATACTTCAGGTTCCCACTGAAGAAACAGCTACAGAAGCTGGCATATCCCCAGAATAACCCTTCTCTCCTTAAAGAGTCTATTTTCACCTATTTTGGACAAAGGGAAGCTCATTGCCCTGGATTCTGTGCTGTGCAATTCAGAACGCTTGTTCTAGAAGTAAAGAAACTAAGTATCTTTGAAACCAAAAAACAGATTTCCGGTTGGAACAAGAAAATCAAAAGGTTACTTTTAATAAGTCATAGGGGTTGTAAACTGCACATTTTCATGCAATATCGTAGGGCAAGAACATAAAAGCCAATATGTTTTAGGACATATTCAAGAAACGGAGACAAAGTTGCTCAGATGATCTCTTTTATTGAACCACGCTTTGTTGGTGAGAATATTTTATTTATTTATTTTATATTTTATAATAAAATGTGTATGCAACCCCCTCCTGCTAAAAGCATCTCAGGGCGGCTAACAACATATTAAAAAAAACTAAAACAGTAATAATAGGATTTAAAACACTATTAAAACACAATGTAAAAACATCCCACCCACCCCCTCCCCTCAGGAAAAGCACGGCGGAACAGCCAGGTCTTACATTGTCTACAGAAAGAGGGGAGGTCGGTAATCAGGCGGACCGCCAACGGGAGGGAGTTCCACAACCACGGTGCGGCCACAGAGAATGCCCTCCGCAAAGTCGACACCTGAGAAACCCGGGGGACCTCGAGGAGGGCGCCCCCGGCCGATGGCAGGGGCTGATCCAGAACCTGGAGGGTGAGGCGGTCCTGCAGGTAGGCGGGGCCCAGGCCATTCAGGGCTTTAAGGGTCAACACCAACACCTTGAATTGGGCCGGAAGACTATGGGCAGCCAGTGCAGCGAGCGAAACACTGGTGTAATGTGCTTGTGTCGGCCCATCCCCGTTAGGAGACGAGTCACCGCATTCTGCACCAGCTGCAGCCTCCGAACCAACACCAAGAGTAGCCCCACACAGAGTGCGTTACAGTAGTCCAATCTCGAAGTAATAAAAGCATGGGCGATCATGGGGTCGGAGTCCAAGACATACGACCGAAGTTGACACACCAGATGTAATTGGCGAAATGCCCCTTTCGCCACAGCCGCCACCTGGGCATCCAGGCGGAGCTGCAGGTCCAGGAGCACCCCCGGACTCCGAACCTGAGATACCAGGGGAGGACGGACCCCATCAATGATGGAAGCCACCACTCCCCTGGCCTTCCCCACGACCATCACCTCTGTCTTGTCAGGATTTAACTTCAGACGGCTCACCCTCATCCAATCCCCCACAGCTGCCAAGCACCGTGTAAGCACCGAGACTGCCGGGCCTGAGTCGGATGAAAATGAGAGATAAAGCTGGGTGTCACCAGCATACTGATGACACCATATGCCAAACTTCCTAACAACCTCCCCCAAAGGCTGCATGTACACATTGAACAAGAGAAGGGACAAGATAGAACCCTGCAGGAGTCCACACGTGAGACCCCAGGGAGAAGATGAAAAATCACCTAGGACCACACGCTAGACTCTCCCAGCCAGGAAGCAGTGAAACTATTCAAGAACGGCCCCGCCAATCCCTGCCTGGTCCTGCAACCGAGTCACCAACAACCCATGATCAACGGTATCAAATGCAGCCGAGAGATCTAATAGGATCAACAGGGTCGAATGACCCCGGTCCAACTCACGAGAGAGGTCGTCGACCAAGGCCACAAGTATAGTCTCCGTGCCATAGCCAGGACGAAAACCTGACTGTGAGGGATCGAGAAAGTTAATCCGGTCGAGATGTTCCTGCAACTGTTGACCCACCACCCACTCAATAACCTTCCCTAAAAAGAGAAGGTTAGAGACCGACCGATAGCTGGCCAGGATGCCAACGTCCAGTGATGGTTTCTTGGACAGGGGCTGCACCAGCGCCTCCTTAAGGCAGTCCGGCACCTTGCCCTCCCCCAGGGAGGCGTTGACAATCCCCGCCAGTAACGGCCCTAATGTCTCCCGACTGGCCTTGACCAGTCAGGATGAGGATGGATCTAATTCACAATAAATGTCTAGAACAGACCCCAGGGCATCCCCCGCATCTGAGGGCGACACATTCTGAAATTCATCCCACAAAACAGGACAAGGCCTCTGCTTCACTGCTTCTACTGCCTCTGGTTCACCTACTGCTAAAAGTGCTGAGTCAAAACTGTGGTGCATATGAGCAATTTTATCTGCAAAAAGTCCACAAACAAATCACAGCAGGAATTCAAGGACTCTAAATCCAGGCGGAGGGAGGCTGGGCTGACCAGCCCCCTCACCACCTGGAAAAGCTCCACCAGGCGTGACTTAGCAGACGCAATGATGGCAGGAAAAAAAACTTTCTTTGCTCCCCACAGCACTATGGCATAGGTTTGCAACCAGACTCTATGCCACAATCGGTCAACTTCAGCACGTGAGTGACGCCGCCATCGCTCTAACTACCGCCCTTCCTGCTTCATCCACCGCAGCTCCTCCGTATACCATGGGGACCTGCATTGTCGGCAGTTTGGGAGCAGATGCCTGGGAGCCACCCAGTCGGTAGCCTCCACCAACACGGAATTCCACATGGTCACCAGGTCATCGAGTGACCAGTCATCGAGATCAGATGATACATCCTCTAGAGCAGTCTGGAACCTTGTAGGTTCCATAAGCCATTGAGGGCAGACCATCCTAATTGGCTCTTCACCCTCCCGGGGGCTGACATGCACCAGGATACCTGCCTGGAGGAGATAATGATCCATCCATGACAAGGGTTCTGCTGACACCTACCTCACTAACGGATCCCTGCCTCAAGGTCTATACAAAACGCCATGTCTAGGGTATGTCCCCCAATGTGTGTGGGGCCCACCATCCTCTGAGACAGGCCCATGGTTGCCATGGTGGCCATGAACTCACGTTCTGCTCCTCCAAGACTGGCGTCGGCATGGATATTGAAGTCCCCCAGGACAATTGCCCTGAGAGACCACAAGACGACACCCAACACCAGCTCAGTCAGTGTGGATAGGGAAGCTGCCGTACAGGTGGGTGCCCGATATATCAGCAGTATCCCTAATCTGTCTCCAGCCAAATCCAACACCAAATGCAGACCCTCTATCTGTAAGGAACTGTAAAGTGTGGTGAGCATGAAGGAGTTGGGAAAAGGGAGCACACGGACCTGTTGCCCTATGCTTGGACTCGCTTTCACAGGGACTCCCGTGGGGTGGAGGGTGCTCACGAGTCTGCTGTAAATTGGCCCTAGATGTTCCGTGGGGAACGAGGCCGGGTCATCATAGGGGATGGGATCAACAGAGAATGTGAGCGTGCCCCGACCACACACCACAGGGGGACCAGGTCCCTGCCCACACGGCCTCGACACCACACTGCCCACACAACCCCGAGACCACAACCCACCCGTATAGTGCAGGGAAAGAAACTGCCATGTGAACAAGGTGGGGAAAGGGAGAAGCACCCCGGGGGGAGTCACCAGGAAGGGGTTAACCGGCACCAATCTAAGGGGAGGACACTCAGCGCGTTACCAGGGGACAGTCTACGGTGCACACCAACAATAATAAACCCCTTCAAGACACACACTCTCACCCGTCTTTCACCTGCCTCGCACTCAGCTCACACTCACACACTTAACTTCCGTAGGGAAAACACAAGCTTCGCTCAGTCGCACAGGGGCCAGCTTCACAGCTATGCTGATTGCCGGCCCTGAGGAATGAACGCTGGAGGCTAAAATACCCCTAGCTCCGCCCCTGTTGTGCCCGGAGACGCGTGGAGCAGCACAACATCGGCTCAGGCCCCGCCCCGCTCCGCCGGCGCGATTGGGTCTTTTCCGGCATGCCTCAATCCGCCTGCCTGGTCACTCTGAGCTGCTTCTGACCTAGGGGGGGGAATCCCCCACCCTTGTCCCTGCCTGCATCTTAGTTCCACTTCCTTGCTGATCCCGGAGGTCTAAGGTTGGTGGGGTGGTGCCCGTATGGGGCGGGTTCTTTAGCTGTGGGGCTCCCACTCTCCCCTTGCCTCTGTGCCCTCCTTGTGCCCTTTCCCCCCCGTAAACCCTGTCTAACCCTAACACTATCCCCATGACGGTTTGCAGAGGAAATCTCACAAACAATGTATCCTTAAAAACAATGGCTACACCCCCCCCCCCGTCACCCAGCTGAGGCTGATGCTGCACGGAGTACCCAGCAAGGTCAACCAATATAGGCCCCGACTCATTGTCCAGCCAGGTCTCCGTGATGCTGATGCGAGGTCAGCCACCTGATCCAGGATCATCTTCTGGACCGCAGTTGACTTATTGGCCACCAACCTCACATTCAGCAGCAGTAACTCAAAGCCGGGGGCCCTCTGATCCCGAATTACCACACCGCCTGCCTGGGGGCTAGTGAGCGGGACAGGAATATAACATCTGTCCCGCCTCACAGCTCTAATTTGCCTCCCAGAGGGACCATATTCCCCCTGCCCAAGATGACCCCTATAGCTGCAGACCACCCCGGTCCTCCCCCCAACCCGCCAGGGGCCATCCCATCAGCCTCCCAAGGGAGATCCCCACCCACTACTACACCCCCTACCCTCCTCTTGCATCGGAGGGCAGCCTCCCTCCCCCAGGGGCTGCACCCCTCCCTCACACCAAGGGGAGCTGCCCCTCCCCCCAACCCTGTCCCTTTGTCCCTCACCCCCAATATCCCCATCCACCCATCGCCCCCTCACACCGGGCGACACCCCTCTCTCCATATGCCTCCACCTCACACCTGGGCGCATATGTCGGGACCTCCCCCCCACAACCCAATCCCTACTCTCAACACCCTTCTGGGTCCCGGCAGCGGTGGTGGTGGTGGGGCTGACAGCCCAGCTGGTATCCCTGGCACCCAGACCCCACGCTAGTCCAGGATTCTGGCGGTGGCAGGGCAGCAGCAGGGCAGTGGCGTGATGGTAATCCCATTCGTTAGGGTGTCCGTCTCCACCGCCTCCGCTCGCTAACGCCCTGCCCACGGCTCTTCTCCCTTTGGAGGCACCCTTCAGCCGCTGCCCAGAGGGCGCCACCCTCAGGGTAGTCCCCCTTTAGGCAAGCTTTTGGACCACACAGGGCCCTCCTTCTGGCATGTAGAATTGCAAGTCAGAAATCTATAAACTGAGCAAATGCAGGACAGGTCTATGGGAGAGACATGGCAGTGACTAGGGTGGTAGTGGATAGGACACTGTCAGGGTCCAAGGATTGTTAACACATAACCCTTCTCCACGGGGGGTCCCAAGAGGGGGAAGGTCCCAGTGATCAGGCTCAGTCTCACATTTTGGGGAATTACTCCTTTTCAATTGCCTAGGGATTTGTTCTGAGGATGTGACATGCTACAACCCATTGGCCTCTCCTCCAAGAAATGTATCCGAAACAAGAAGTATTTCAAAGCAAGAAGGGATATTTATTTTACAGGACACAAACAAACAGTGCTGCCTGGCTTGGACTGGCATTCACAGAGTTAAACTTTGGACAGTGTAGGGATAAATCTCAGGTTCTGGAGAACAGATAGTAAGTTGTTTGGGACGAGAAAGGGGGAGGTGAAAATAACTCAATTCCACAATAGGAAGCTCAGGCCTCTTGTAGGGAACAGAGGACAAAGGGTAATTTCAGACCTTACGATACCACGGTCACCCACAGTGAATCCCCTGTGGTGGCCGTTCGTACCGTAATGTCTGTTGGGATTCCCGCCAGATGTTCACCCCAGTGAATACCTGGCGGGAATCTCATTGACCATGCTTTCGCCCAGAGGTCTGAAAGTGTGGTGGGATCAGGCCCCAAGAGTGGTCGGATTGACCATCGTCCGGGACGGGCCACAGGTAACATCTGTTACCTGCAGTCCGGCCAGATCATAGCCATGGTCTGGGATCGGGCACAGCGGCCCGGAGGGTGGGCAGCCGGGGAAGCACGGGGGGTGGGGCTGTGCGGCCATGGGCCGCGCAGCCCCACCCCGTCCTCGATTCCCAGGCAGAATCAGGCCGGCATGTCTAAAGGATGGCTGGACCGGGATCCGAAACGAATCCTCGAGCGCAATTCAGCCTGGCAGCCCGTCATGTCTGAAATTACCCAAAGCCACACAAAAACACTCAATTGGAGTTGGGATACTCACAAAAGCTTCACAATGGGAGTTGGGATACAAGAATGACGCTTCCTGGGTGGGTGTTGGGGTGCCCAGGACTAGACAAATGCTCACATTGGGTATTTGGAATAGGGTCTTTCCAGGTGGGTCCCGGAAGACAGGAAAAGGGATATTTTTGAATAAACATCAGGCTGGGCAGAGGGGCAGGAAAGAATCTTGCTCCTCTGAAACTTTCCAGGTGAGGACTGATGGTTCATTCAGGTTACTTGAGCAGGTTTTATTTATTTATTTATTTATTTAATACATTTATACCCTGCCCCTCCTGCAAAGCAGCCCGGGGCGGCTTCCAACAATTAAAATACAATAAAAACAATTTAAAATATTTCATAATACAATTCCAATATTAAAACAGGGCTAAATATCATAAAAAATATATCACATATCAGGTGGGGGTTAAAGGCAGACTATTCATATTCTCACCCAGGGAATATTACTAGGCAGGAGGATCCCATCTCTGGAGTTTATACACAAGAGGGAGTTGCCTGGCCTCTCAATTTCTCTGTTTCCTTTTAAGTACCGGCTTCTCCTGTTCTTTTCCTAGGCTGGTTGTTTTGCGTAGGGCTTGTCTCCTTCAAGGAATCTCTGAGGAGCCAGCTTGACCTGCTTTTGTCCTCTCTCTCTCTTTGCTTTTTCGCATGGGGTTCCGCCACCTCTCTCCATGCGCCTCAAAAGAGTGTGTGTGCGTGGGGGGGCGAGGGTGTTGCCTGGTTCGTAACAAGGTAGGAGCCCGGAAGGGGCAACGGGTAGGGCAAGTAGGGGAAAGGGAAAGGCTGAAGAAACAGTGGAAGAGTTGTAGCCGAAGGTTCTCCAATGCCCAGGAGACTTGATGCTCGGCAGAGAGCCTCAGGTACATCAGCCTCAGAGAGCGAAACAGCACATCCTCAAGGTCAGGAAGGAGACGAGGGAACCGTGCTGAGTGGCAGAAGATTCAGAAGCCTAACAGGACAAACTGAGGACTAGACGAGACAAGAAGTGGTTGGTGAACCAGGCAGATAGGAAGCTAGGGCTTGGGAAGGCAAGAAGAAACAATCAGTGGGAGAACCAGGAGTTGGCTAGGTTAGGGAACTGATGCAGCAGAGGGAACTATGCCTTAGCAAGGAGAGGCGAGAGAGAAGAATCCACAAGCAACAAACGGTCAAGGCTAAGAGTGAAGAAGGGCTAAGATGACTATTAAGTGACTGGGAAATACTGTACAGAAATACAACACAAACGAGACATGTACAAAGACTAGGGGCATTTTCACACGGACAAAGTAATCTTGACAGAATATGAGCTTATTATCTAGTATTCACAAACTCCTATTTGTTCAGTTGGACACTTTAATGCTAGATAACGTTAATCGTTGATAGTCCGTGTGAACACAACCTTGCTGTTAATCAGGAACTAGAGTCCCCAGGATGAATTTCAATCCCATGGTGCTTTTCGTCCATGCTCAGTGTAGCAGGGGGCTTCCCAGGGGTGCTGGGGGGGTCACACTCTGGGGAATTAGCTCACCTCACTGCTACGCTATTTCAGCCTCGAGCCTCGGCTGAATCCCCTTCCTCAAGGAAGGGGGTACGCTCTCAGGACAAACCACACAGTCCAGAGGGTATTAGTCCACGGTCCTTTATTAGACACAACCCATGTCCAGTGTACCTTGGGCTGCCGACTCAGTCGCCTCCACCCTGCAGGCCCAGGTTTGTCTTTCTCAAGCACAGGAGCACCACAATATCAACCCCCAACGCCCATCCAGACAGGCCTTAAACCCCCAGGCTCTGGACAAGTCTTTCCCAGGCAAGAGGCTCCCTCCTGGGCACAGCCTCTCCTCAGTACCTGGTTCTCCAGTCTTCAGCACCCTGGAGAGCATAGAGCAGGAAGGTTTGTTCAGGGAGATGTTGCTCCTTATGCTCCCTGGCAGAGACTCTCTCCTCTCTGCCGTGTCTCTCCTTTTATACAGGCAGAGTGGGTGTGGCCAGACTTCCTCTACTCAGCCTTAAAGGGCCACTAACCTGCACACTCTGTCCCTGGGTTTCTCAGCCTGTTTACCCCACCGGCTGTTCCCCAGCTAGGGGCTGTCTTTGCCATGCCCCTGGGCATGCTCAGTCCTCCGGAAGACCCTCCTCAGCCCCCTTCTTAAAGGGGAAGCAGCCCCACAGGACTGCTCCCTGCTACACTCAGCCCACTGATTTCTTGAATTGGAGAAAATCAGATTTCTGAGTTGAAGAAAATGGAAACTCATCCCTTTGTTATGCAGGTATTTAAACTTGGCACTCGTCAATGCATTGCAGAATGATGACAGAGGTAATAGAATTGCTCCACAGTCATGTGTCCCTACGTACTATAGAGCAGGAAATGCCCAGAGAAGATGTCAGGTCTTTATGCTGGACTCTGTGGCTTTAATCAAGGATTAGTTGACTAAGTCTTGATAGTCGGTCACACGGGCACTATCAAGGATCAGTTTGACATCCGGGTATCATAAACCCTAGTAATCGAGGGTTTATAAATATCAGTGTTTTCCCTAAACCTTGATGATAATCTCAGATTTGCAGCGTTCAGACAGACAGCGAACATAAGAATTAAGGGTTTAATTCCTATTTAAATGTCCGTGTGAACTGCAACTGCAAGAAGACAGGGAGACTCTAAGGGTAAACAAGAAATGGAGAGAGGAATTAGGAGAAGGCCAGGGAACTGTACAGGGTAGAAAGGCATCAAGCAGTGCTTCGCGTGAAACTGGGAAGCTATGAAGGGGGAGCGAGGGACTGAGAAGGGACTAGGGAACTAGAAAGTGGGACAAGATATTGAACGGGGAAGCAGAGGAGGGAAAACAGGTGTCACAACAAGGAGCTACTAAAAGGGAACAAAGTCTAAATCCTAAGGAGGAAACAAGTGTGCTAAATGTGAGAAAGCACATACAGCAAGGCAACAACTACAAGGGAACCAGGGATTGTAGCAAACTGTAAAGGACACAAAAATGCAAGATTATATACAAAGGGAGGCAAAGAAACAATGAGGGGGGAGGGACCACTCGCACAGAGAGGGAACAACAAGGAACCAGTCTGCTAGAGTGGTGAGCAGAGAAGGAACCAAGGGTGTTAGGCCAGAATAACAGCTGAAACATCTGCCAGCTTCCTGCTGCTCCCCTAGCATGCCTTATTTAAGGCTGGGAACTGATCAGGAAGGTATGTGGTGTGTTCACGGAGAGAACAAGGAGAGAGACATACAAGAAAGTTAGTTGCCCAGACCAGCTAGGCAGTGGGGTTGGGGAAAGGCACACCACAACCCAAGCCCAGGGCTGGGAGTTCAAGACCCGGCCCCGACAGACAGTTGATGCATATTGGTATCACAGAGTGAAGGTGGGATTGTTCATCTTCACCTGACACTGGTGATATCACAGTTTAGAGTACTACTGCATAAGGCTTTGGTCTCCATAGCCCTTAGTGGATGTCAGCACATTGGAGGGTATTGAGGCAACTGCTTGATTATAGAAACGGGTTTATGATGAATGATCAAAGTATGAGTAGTTCTAAGTAATGATCAAAAGTTGATCCACATGCAGAAAACCTGCCTACAAACATTTGAAAGTAAATGCACAGAGGGAGAGAATTTTTTATATGATCCAAACAAACTAGTGCTCCTCTTCCTGGAGTCGCTCAACTCACTCCATGATTCTGCAGAGATCTATAGCAATTTATCCTTGAGTAAGGAACTCAGAGTTTGGCCACCATCTTTACCAGTTTTTCCTTGAATGACCCAATCTCGTGAAACTCTGAACTGGAAAGGAAGACCCTTTTCCCAGACATCTTAGGGAATCAATATTGACTCCGGAGACTTATGGACCCCGATCTGTTCTGGAATGCTCTGGGGGATTTTTCCCTCGACCTCAACACCCGCTCTGTCGATGATCTCATAGCCTCCTGGAATGCCTTGTTGGCCGAGACCATTGACAGAGTGGCTCCTAGGCGTCCACTGCCCTCCTGAGTCCCCCGCAGGTCTCCTCGGTTTACTGAGGGCCTGTGGTGTTTTAAGCGAGAGAGTAGGCGGTTAGAGCGCTGGTGGCACTGGACTTGTGATGAGTACAATCAATCGCAGCATAAGAGCAGTTTAAAGGCCTATGCTGTGGCGGTGTAGGCAGCAAAGAAGCAGTTCTTTGCTTCCCTCATAGCTTCTCCAAAGTCACGTCCAGCTGAGTTTTTCCAGGTGGTGAAAGGCTTGGTCAGTCCTGCCTGCATCCACCAGGACCTGGAGCAATCCAGTGACCGCTGTGACCAGTTTATTGAGTACTATGTACTCAATAAGATCGCTCGCATCCGCCACGATTTCAGTACCACAGTTATTGCAGAGGATCATCTTGGGGTTATGGAGGCACCGTCCTGGTCTGTTTTGTGGGGTCGGTTTCAGATGGTATCACCTGCTGATGTATAGTCCTTGTCGGGATCTGTTCGTGCCACTACTTGTGAACAAGATCTGTGCCTGTCCTGGCTCGTGAAAGCCAGCCAGGAGACATTATGGCCGTTGCTGGCTGGGGTGGTTAGTGTCTCCCTGCAGGAGGGCAGGGTGCTGAATTGACTGAAAGAGGCTGTGGTTAGACCCCTGCTCAAGAAACCATCTCTTGACACTGATGCTCCCACCAGTTATCGGCCGGACTCTAACCTTCCCTTTCTAGGGAAGCTTATTGAACGAGCTGTGGCACAGCAGCTCCAGGAACATTTGGACCGCACTAATGGTCAGACCATGACAAAGGCTCCACCCCCTAATACCTACTAACTGACTCTCCGCCTCAAGGCCGGTGCAAAAAACAAATCCAGCGTGTGTCCCTCCTCATGCATGGGGCCACAGATGACTTTGGACAGGCCCATGGTTGTCACGGAGGCCATGAACTCATGCCTTGCTCCTCCAAGATCAGCGTCAGCGTGGACATTAAAATCCCCCGGGACCACTAATGAGCCAGAAAACTCTCTTGTTGCTCAGACAACATCTGTTTCCTGTTTGTTATTATCTAGTCCACTGCAGCCAATGAGAGGTCAGCTTTGACTGGCCAATCAAAAGCCTGAAGGGAGAAACAGTCCTCCAGGCAGACATATGGACAGCTCCCCAGTAGTAGTACTGGAGGCCTGATAGCAGGGTCGACCCTTTGATAAGGGTCCACTCTTTTCAGGGGCCCCACAGTGGCTCCCGTTTTTACCAGGAAAGGGTGTGAGACCCCCCACTCTCTCCAAGTGGGACCCTAAACCCAACCACATTTAGGGCCCCATGGATATTCCCCTCAAGGGGGAGGGGCCTCCAGGGGTCTCACTTTTTCCTCTTTGCCCTGCGTCTCACAAATTCTAAGGCTGGCCCTAAGTCTATCTAGATGGGACAACTCTTGAAACTTATCAACCAATCAGAATGCCTTCTGTATAATAATCTAGAAACAATCTCGAGCTTTCCCCCTGACACTATAGAGGCCCACTAGAGATATGTTGGGCATTTGACCACAATTTTCAGCATCAAACACAATTTTGATGTTTAAGAAAACAAAAATTGACAAGCTTAATAGAAATGATTCGAATTTTTATCTCTCTGAGACATGTAAATTAACATTAAGCAAGAAATGATGCCTCGGCACAGAGTTTGACATGCTCTGTGACTTTAAGCTGTTTTTTAATAAACATACTAACATAGTAGACTGCAGTATCAATTTGGAAAGAAAGATAAGCAAGAATAAAATGCAAATTTAAATGCAAAGGTTAGGCTAAAAGAGATGACTCCTGCATTATCTATATGGAAGTAATTATACACTGGAAATTTAGAAGACTGGTTCTGGACTTATAAAGAGCAAATCACCATGGGGAGATTTATCTTCTAGCTAATTTTATGGGTAATACAAAGTTTTATAAAGCTGTTAGTTAAGGCAGAGGGAAAAGGTCATTGCTACTTCAGCTCCCTCTTTGTGTTTTGATAAAGGTCTAATTGACCTGTATTTAATGCATTCATTTTTAATGCATTCACTTTTAAATTTATGCTACAGCCATTTGATTTTTCTTGAAATATCTCATTGAGGCTGTTGATCACCTTTCTGCGATTACTTAAATGGATGCTTGCATTCTTGCATAGTGAGAGAAATGCTGCCAGTACTGTAGTAGTCTGCAAAGGCATAACAACTAGAAATGTCTCCTGGGGGATTGGATAGATCACAATTCTTTTTTGTTGTTCTTTGCTTTAAGTTCCTGGTAAGTATCTGGCAATCTTGCTGAGAGTCACAAATCGGTTTTCAAAGATGGGTCCTGAAAACAACAAAGGAACTTGAGTTGTTATCAGGATTATGCACAGATCTTGATCTGAGTATTTGTAAATGTTGATGCCAATATATGTCAACTTGTAACCTGTTACGAAAGCAAAAATTACAGGGAGACTAAAAAGGGGCCGTGTCAGGGGCTGAAGGCGTGAAGAAAGACATAAAGTGAAATAGATCTTAGGCTTGGAGTGTTTATTTTCTCCTCAACCTGGGACTCCACTTTTCTACAAATGAGGGATGATCAGCTATCTCGGCTGCAATCAAACAGTACTCAGGGAAGTCAAATGATCCTAATATGTCTCCCGAAAGGTAACTACTACTAAATTTGATAGGGAAGCTTCTCATGCAAGGGACCGCCCACCACTACCATGAGACATGCCCAAGACATGAGAAGATATGCAAGGGACCATACTGATCTGGGACCATTCCAAACTCTGTGTACAGACCAATGAAAGTAAGTTATTTATGTATTTAATAACTTGTATCCCGCTCCCTCCAGCCCTACGGCAGCTCAGGATGGCCCACAAAACATTTAAAACAATATATAAAAACAATACATAGAAGGGTTACTAAAACAATAAAAACAACAACAAAAAGGTAAAACTACTGGCAACCCCCCCTCCCCTAAAGGCCTGGATGAACAGCCAGGTCTTACAGACCCAACGAAAGGCCCACAGGCTGGGAGCCAGGCAACCTTCCTCTGGGAGGGAGTTCTACAGTCATGGTGCGGCCACTGAACACACCCTCTGCATCGTGGCCTCCCAGTTCACCCAGGGGACCTCCAAGAAGGCGCCCCCAGCAGACCGCAGAGGTTGCTCCATGGCCCGGGGAGTGAGGCGGTCTCTTAGATAGGAGGGGCCCAGACTGCGTAGGGCTTTAAAGGTCAAAAACAGCACCTAGAATTGGGCCTGGAACGCTATAGGCAGCCAGTGCAGAGCCCGGAGCCCTGGTGCCATGTGCTCCCTGCAGCCCGTCCCCGTGAGGAGACGGGGCCACCGTGTTCTGCACCAGTTACCGCTTCCGAGTCGTTACCGAGGGCAGCCCCACGTGGAACGCGTGGCAGTAATCCATCCTTGAGGTGATGAATGCGTGGATGAGGGTGGCCAGGTCAGGGTTCGAAACATACGGCTTGATCCTCCGCACAACATGTAATTGACGAAAGGTTCCCTTTGACAATCCAGGCCGAGGCCAGAGTCCAACACAACCCCCAAACTCCGCGCCTGCGGCGCCAGCGGAGGGCTGATCCCCTCCACAAGGGGAGCCATCACCTCCGCTGCTCTACCCACCAACATCACCTCTGTCTTACCAGGATTCAGCTTCAGTCTGTTCCGTCTCATCCAGTCACTCACTGCTAGCAAGCACTGGGAAAGCACCGAGACTGCAGGACCTGGGTTTGTTGAAAAAGAGAGGTAAAGCTGGGTGGTATGAGCATACTGGTGGCAACACACACCAAACCGCCTCACGACCTCACCCAGGGGTTGCATATAGATGTTAAATAAAAGTGGAGACAGAATTTAACCTTGTGGTACACCACAAATGAGATCCCGGGGGCCAAATGTTTCTTCCCCCAGCACCACCTGCAGGCTTCTCCCCGAGAGAAATGAGTGGAGC
>QEPC01003849.1:1806448-1836700 GCA_003113815.1 Sphenodon punctatus | reverse complement strand
TAATAATAATAATAATAATAATAATAATCAATGAACTTAAAATAATTATGTTTGGTTTGTTTTTTAGCGTATTTATTTGGGTTTTGTTTTTTTAAAGTATTTTAAGGGAACTTCTTTTTCTTAAAGTCAGCTATTGACTGATAAATACATTGCTATAGATGGATAGATTAGAATAGATAGATCCACTGCTCAATGCCCCCAGAAGTGGTGCAATAAATTAAACAGGCAAAAGCAGGAATAAAATCCCAAACTAGAAAATAAGGGTAAATAAATTATGAAATGCAGCTGCAAAAAAGCAACCAAATTAAAAGATGTCTTGAGAAAGTAAGGGAAATTACATCCCAATAGTTCTGTAGCTGTCATTCATTATGTTTCAAATACTTAACAGGCAGACGTTTGATTGCCAAGGCTGACAATGTCAAAACTGGATTATGACCCTTGAATAGTGTTATGCCTATGACAACTTGTGTTAGCATATAAAAGGCAATTGGTGTAGGCTCTTATACAGTTTGTCCTTGAGAATTTCATTTTTTTTCTTCATGTTTGGGTTTTGTATAGTGAGGTATTATGAATAGTGTGCTACAGCCTCTGCATTTCCAAGTCAACGGGCTGTGCATGCTTCCATGAACACACAGACAACTTTTTTGACCTTCTGCGATAATATATACATTCTGTAACGCCTGCCCCACAATCCAAGAACAGGAGAAAAGTGAGGCCTGCTCGGGAATATTAATGCAGTGTTTCCATTCTATTTTTACACATTTGGCTAAAAAAAACCCCAACTCAATACATTATGAGAGATCATTTTGCCTTTAATTACATCAGTAAGGAATGCCAAAACGCCATTTGATAGAGAAGCCTAGTTGTTTTTCTATAATGAATTTCCTCAGGCCTTCACAACAAAGTATTTCTCTTTTTTTTTGTTCAAAAATCATAACATTTCGCTCTGAGCTAGATCTTCATCTGGTGTAAATCAGTGTAGCTTTGATCATTTAATCCAGCTAAGGGGATATCCAGTTTAACTAAGCCAAAGGTTGGAGATTTAGGGCTCATGGGCATCTACCAAAAAGCTCCGAGAGGGTTCCTTCACCCCCCATTTTAAACAGTTTGGCAGGCCGGCAGCCACTCTACAGCCGTGGAGCCCTTCTGGGTTGGCAGCCACACACATATGTAGTTGAAGCGATCACTTACGTAGGGGACGATGTTGCCTATGTAAGATACCACCTTTCCCACTCCCACAGGCAGTATGCTTTGGCCCATAGGGTGGATCTGGCTCCCATGGGAGGGGTAGAGTTTCCTCGCCCCCGATTTTAGAGAATGTCATCCATTTTCTTGCAGCATTTTTAAAACAACAAAACCCTGATCAAATACATAAACTATGCTGCCCCTTCTTCCTAACCCCCCCCCGCCCCCCCAAAGAAACCTGGAATTACAATTTCCAAGAATGTGTTGACTGAATTTAATATGACTGTCCAAGTAATACACGTGATGCAATACATAGATAATAATTGTACAGCACCGGTTACATTGTTGCTGGCACTATTAATGGTTAATATAAATAAAGTCTCTTTGGGACCAATAAGGAACTACATCCCCTTCAGTTATGAGCTAACGTTCTGCTGTCTATCCTCCTTGGCAGGGTTGGCCCTATTTCTGTCACTTGTGTTAAGAGAAGGGGGCACCTGACATTTGCATTGCCACTCTCATGAGATACAGGGGAGATGAAGAGGTGGGAATTTCACAACAGATTTTCTGTGGGCATACAGCCCCCAGCAGCATCCTTTTCTTTAACAGTGAATAGAGGCTTCAGACAATTTCAGAGCAGGTGGTGGCCACTTCAGGGGGGTGGAAGAAATTTCCCTGAGAACTAAGCAGGGCTCAGAATTGTTGGTATATGCAACATCCATAAATTAAAGTTACTGAATTAAGAATAGTAATTTTCTATAGAGCCACCAGATGGAGCTGCTAAGTTTGTGTACATGGAAGGGAGATGGGGTTTTGCAGTGGAATTCCTTTGTGTAACCACTCCTCCTACCCTTCTCTCTCTTTGTCTCAGTCTTCATTTTGTCTCACTACTAGTTAGATGCAACTAAGGATCTGTGCCTGGAAAGCTTAAGGTAAAGTTCTGTTTGTTAAACCTTCAGTTGCATTTGTCCTTACTGATTGCGAATCAGTTATTACTCTGCAACAAGAATAACATCCCAAAAGGGAGTTGCAGAAGGGCCATTCTCTCTCATCAGGATGAGCGGTAAGAGGGAAGGCACAGCTTCAGTGACGGCATTGGGCCTCACTGCTGGTATGTGAGTTGTGGAGTGCCCAGAAGAAGCAGGAGGGAGTCTTCCCCTAGTGAGAGTGGGAGTTTTGCTCCCTATTGGTGGGGGGAATAGACTACCCCCTCTGAGAGGGGTGGGTATCTTCCCCCTCCAGCCTAGTGGCCTGGCACTGGGTGTGTGTGAATTCCAGGGGATGGGGTAGCTGGGTGATGGGACGACCATTGTGGCTGTGGTAGGCCAGGAGAGATATGGTGCCTGGGGAGGGTTGGTATATTTCTCGAGATGGGCTAGGTGTTTGGTACCTGTCTCCCTAAATGCCCCCCGAGTATAGGGTGAGGTAGCTGGGGTTTGGAGGGCCCCTGGCCTTGCTCTTATGCTGTTGAACATGACATCAATCCTAAATAAACCTCCTGTTGTCTGGGATCTAATCCTGGACCAAGCAACTGATCTCGTGTGCATCACAGAGACCTGGCTGGACACTGAGTCAGGGCTTCTATTGGCTGACCTTGTTCCAGCTGTGTACTCCATGCAGCATCAACCAAGGCTGGAGGGCCCAGGTGGGCAGTGTAGCCATTATTTTCAGGGAGGCATGGTCCATAAGGTGGTATCTGGTGGAAACCCCACCAGGTATTGAGTGCCTCCACATTGTGATTGATTTGGCTGGAGACATATTAGGGCTGCTGTTGATATACCGTGCACCTTCCTTTGCCTCTGCATCTCTGCATGATCTAGCAAAGCTGATGTTGGAGGTGTTTTTGCAGTCCTCGAGGCATTAGTCTTGGTGGGACTTCAACATGCACACTGACACCGGACTTCAGGGTGCAGAGCACAAGTTCATGGCCACCACAACACCCATGGGTCTGTCTCAGATAGTAGTCAGCCCAACACATTCGGGGTGTGGGATGTGACACATATGCTGGATTTGGTGTTTTTCACTGGCTTTGAGGTGAGCTATCCATTGGTGGGGGAAGTCTCTTTGGTCCCTTTGTCATGGATAGTTCATTATCTCCTGTGGGCCTGTCTCCTGGTGCATGTTGACCCCCAGAAAGGTGCAGGGCCTGTTCAAATGGTACGCCCCCGGAGACTTGAGAGGTTCTGGAATACTCTGGGGGAGTTACCCTCCAACAGCCAACCTATTGATGGCCGACCTATCGATGACCTTTTAGCTTGCTGGAATACTGCTGGCCAAGGTGATCAATCAGTCAGCTCCTAGGTATCCGCTCCCAGAGCGTCGGTGGCGCGGGTCCCCATGGTTTACAGAGGATCTGCATCAGCTGAAGCAGGAAGGACAGTGGTTAGAGTGATGGTGACTTTGGACCCATACTGAAGATGACACATTGCAGCATAGAGCTAGAAGAAACCATCGTTGGACGTGGGCGCACTCGCCAGCTACCGTCCTGTCTCTAACCTTCTCTTTTTAGGGAAGGTTATTGAGTGGGCGGTGACGACCCAGCTCCAGGCGCATCTAGATAGCATTGGTTTCCTGGACCCTTTTCAATCTGGGTGCTGCCCCAGCTATGGCACCGAGACGGCGTTGGTGGCCTTGGTCGACGACGTCCGCCGGGAGATGGATGCAGGATGTTCGACGTTTCTCATCCTGCTAGATTTCTCGGCCGCTTTTGATACCGTTAACCATGGGCTGCTGCTGAGACGGCTGCGTGATTTGGGGGGTCTGGACGGGACTGTTCTTGAATGGTTCCGCACATTCCTCTCAGCGAGAAGCCAGCGGGTGGTGCTGGGAGCTGAGTCATCTTGCCCCTGCGCTTTATCCTGCGGCATTCCGCAGGGCTCTATTCTGTCTCCATTGTTATTCACTGTATACATGCAGCCCTTGGGGGAGGTTGTGAGAGGGTTCGGGGTGCGATGTCACCAATATGCTGCTGATACTCAGCTGTACCTCTCTTTTTCAGCTGACCCAGACCCTGCCGTCTCGCTGCTATCCCAGTACTTGGAGGCTGTGGCGGAGTGAATGCGGCAGAGCAGACTGAAGCTCAACCCCGATAAGACAGAGGTGATGGTGGTGGGGAGAGTGAGTGAGGTGTCGGCCCCCCTGGTTGGTTGGTGCACCCTCTTGTAGCTCAGCAGGTTCGGAGTCGGGGTGATTTTGGACGCAGACCTCCGCCTGGAGCAGCAGGTGGAGGCAGTGGCAAAGGCCACCTTCTGCCAGTTGTATCTGGTGCAGAGCCTGCGTCTGTTTGTCTCTGACCCGGAGGTTATTGAACAGGTGGTGGCTTGGCAGCTCCAAGCTCATCTGGATCGGATGAGTTTTCTAGATCCCTCAGAGTCTGGCTTTTGTCCAGGTTATGTCACCGAGACTGTGCTGGTGGTCTTGGTTGATAACCTCTGCCATGAGTTAGACTGGGGTTGTTCAACCCTTTTGGTCCTGTTAGGTCTGATGGTTGCCTTTTATACCGTTGACCATGAGATGTTGGTGGCTCCTTTGTGGCACCGTGCTGGGGTGGGTGGAATCATTCTTGAATGGTTCCAGTCTTTCCTGGCTGTGAAAACTCAGCGTGTGGTACTGGGGGATTGTTCTTCATCCCCCTGGGACCACCACACATGTGGTGTCCTGCAGGGATCTGTTCTGTTCCCCCTCCTATTCAACATGTACGTGAAACTGCTAGGGGAGGTCATGAGAGGATTTGGTGTTCAGTGTCATCAATTTGCTGATGACACAGTTATACCACGTTTTCACCTGACCCAGGCCCCACAGTCTTGTTGCTTACCCAATGTTTGGCAGCTATGGGGGACTGGATGAGGGCGAACCATCTGAAGCTGAATCTCAACAAGACAGAGGTGATGCTGGTGGAGAAGGCTTGGGGAGTGGAGGTCCCCATCATTGATGGGGTCCACCTCTCCCTGGATCTTCAGGTTCATAGTCTGTGGGTGCTCCTCGATTTGAAGATCTGCCTGGATGTCCATGTGGCAGCTTTGCCAAGGAGCACCTTTTGCCAGTTACATCTGGCGTAGCAGCTTCAGCTGTACATCTTGGACTCAGACCTAGCCACCATCATCCATGCCTACATCACCTCAAGACTGGACTAGTGTAACGTGCTCAACGTGGGGCTACCCATGGTGACTGTTTGCAGACTGCAACTGGTGCCGAATGCAGCAGCCAGTGTCCTCATGGGGACGGTGCGCCGTGAGCATATAACATCTGTGCTTTGTTCGCTGCACTGGCTGCCGATAGTCTTCCGGATCCGATTCAAGGTGTTGGCTCTTACGTATAAAGCCCTAAATGGCCTGGTCCCAGCCTATCTGTGGGACCGCCTCACTTCCCGGGTTCTGGATAGGCCCTTGTGGTTGGCCGGGGTCACCCTTCTTGAAGGCCCCCGGCTGCAACGGGGGGGCGACATTGGAAAGGGCATTCTCAGTGGCGGCACCACGGCTGTGGAACTCCCTCCCGGCAGAAATCTGTTTGTCCCCGGATCTTCCCTCCTTCAGGCAACAGTGTAAGACCTGGCTTTTTCACCAGGTTTTTGGTGTGAAAGATGGGTCGCGGGAGGGAGTTGGGGGAATGGGGAATTGTTTTAGATTTAGAGAAATTTTATTAGTAGTTTTTGGATGTTGTACTTTATTGTTTCTATTGCTCTAATTGTTAGCCACCCCGAGCTGACAGAGGCAGGAGGGGGCCGGATACAAACATTTGTATAAATAAATAAATACATATTTTTTTGCTGGGGTCAGGCAAGGGAGATGGGGATGGTAAACTTTGACTTGGGGAATTAGTGTAGGCAAGAAAAAGGATGACACATATCTGCAGATTGCATCCTTCAGAAGTTGTTTGCTTGTTGTTTTGAATAAACCTGAGTGCTGGGATTTGTACCAATAGCAAAGCAGAATCTCTCCAAGCCGCAGACCTCTACCTTTGCCAGGGCATCAGATCACAAACTCTTAATTGACACTGGGCTTTAATGGGCCAATGGAGAGCAAAGGGAGACAAGACTTGAAACAGGCCCTTTAAATGTTGCTGTTGTTGAGCTGCCTTAATTTAGTGTCCTTGGTGTTCTCACCTTGTTTCTTGTATTGCTGGTCATCATCAGCTGCGAGTATCTTTCCAAATTTATGGGTATGTTTTCATTTTGATGTACACTGAGTTATATGTGCCTACTACCCGTACACTGAGATTAGAATATGCCCCTCACTGATCACAGGAACATGACTGCTGCTTAATATTAGAGATGCCCAAATAATAGTCAAACGTGTTGCACTAAAATATTGAAACAGTATCATCACTCTCCATTAGACAATGCACACCCTCCAGCAGGATAGCTTATATACCATAATGATTGTCCTCTTTGTCATTTAAAGAGAGGGGAACTGTAAGCATGGAAGAGTTTGGTTTATGTTGGATAGAGAGTTTAGCAAGCAAAGCATGAGATGACTTGTGGTTTGTATGTACAACATTTTATGGTTTAACATCTATGAAGAGCCAGATACTGGAGTCCTCAGATAAACCTAGCTAGGTGTTTGACAAGCTGGGATTGAATTCGGTGCAGGAGCCAGGGAAGAGGGTTCGGTTGGTGGGTGGGGTTTAGGAATTTTAAACAGTGGGTGGGGTTTAGGGGGTTTTAAATGGCTTTTTCTGTTACATATGTTTATGTCTGTTTTATGGTTTTCATATTTTTGTTAGTCACCCTGAGACTTTGTGGGAAGGGTGGGATAGAAACTGAATAAATAAATAAATAAACTTCAGAAGATAGCATGGGATTAATCGGAATTTATGATATGGTAAATAATGAGCT
This sequence comes from Sphenodon punctatus, assembly GCA_003113815.1. Lineage (NCBI taxonomy): Eukaryota > Metazoa > Chordata > Lepidosauria > Sphenodontia > Sphenodontidae > Sphenodon > Sphenodon punctatus. The sequence continues at coordinate 1,829,682 of QEPC01003849.1, read as the reverse complement.
AAAAATGAAATCTCTATTTCCCCCTCCCCCCGTATGAACGTCTTTAAGAAAGAATGGTAAACGTAAAATGCTGTTATTTTAATAATTGGATTATAACCATATTTTGGCACCCTCACCGGCTCACAACTCCCCTGATGCTAAAAATGTGTAACCCCTTCTCCCTTGTTGCCTCCCCCCCTCTGCCTAGAACTCCCTCCCTAAATACATTTGTTTTGCTCTTTCCCAGCAAACCTTCACATCTCTTACCTCTTCTATCAGGCTTTCTCTAGCTCCTCATCCCCATAGACTTGATGCCTCCTTTTCCCTCCTTCACTCAAATTCCTCCCCCTCCCTGTAAATAAGGGTGAAAACAGATGTGCATGTGGTGGCACAGCCCAGGGCAGGGAATGGCAGCTGCTACTCTCCGGGTCAGGGAGGGGTACCAACCAAACATACCCGCAGCTGGCGAGCTCTCTCACCACCCACATGCTCCGGGGTAGAGGTGGTATCAACAGACGTGCGGGTGGCCACCCCCGCCGTCCCTCCAGTGCCCCGCCCCCTGCCATGATGAGCCACAGTGACCAACCATGCTGCCTGGCTGTGTGTTGGCCCACTGTGACCCCACGTTGGCCCACGTGTCAGTCAGACCTATCTCTGACTACTGATTGTACAGCACGTACATTGCCTGAGCTATATTGATGATGATAATGATAAACAATAAGTCTAGTTTCATTTAACTTTTGGCTTCCTCTTGCAAAGAAAGGGCAAGTTCTATCCTCATTTCCACTTGCAAAAAGAGGTTTGTATGTTCCTAGTCCTTTGTGTGAGGGACTTAGTCGCACTGGTTACCAGCTGGAGTAGGCAGTGATACTTCATAAATAAACTTCTTTCTACAAGGTATTTACTGATTAGATTAGATCCATATATATTTTTTCTCCCTGCACTCACTTATTATTCCTAACCTGTTTTCTCTTTTCACCGGCAAAGAACAAGTTCTAGGGATGCATAAGGATTTGTTAGTGCAGAGCATAATTGTTCGTGTGAAGGTACATGTGTGCATAATGTAATGATGTCTTCCTAATTAAGCAATTAAATATTCAATATTCCTCATCAACGTGTGTTCCAAGTTTCAGGAAACATGGGTTTAATATTCTGAGTTTGGTATCTGGCATCTGTGTATGTGTGGATTTATGACTCAGACTAGCAATTCCATTGCTAAACATGTAATAATAATTAATAATAATACAGTTTTCATTTTTTAAACTCCTCTTCCATGTTGACCTTCACCTAATGTTCTTCCACAGTTTCTTTCCTATCTGTGAAATTTCTTATTCTGATTCAACCAGAGTATTTGGTGAGGGACATTTGACATTAATCAAGTTCTGACTTGTTACATGCAACACCAACAAGATTTGCTCCAGTAAGAGATCGTTTGAACTACTTTATCTCCATCTCATACAGTTGGGACCAAAACAGCAACTAAACTCTACTTACACTCTCCCCCCGCCCCCTGTATTAATCAGGAAAAATATTTTCCAGCAATTTGAAATATTTGTGTGTTTTCATTTTTAAAAGTTATCTATTTCCCTCTCCCCCACGCCCCAAATAGTTTGCAGACTGATCAAAATGATACTTAATCCCATCTTGGGGTGCTAACTAATATGACAGTCACAGACATCAGTTAACCCTACCGGGGGGGTGGGGGGAGGAAGGAAAGAGGGCAAGCGTTTCCCCCAGCCAGGTGCACTTTGGGCATGGGGACACACGTTCCCGCAGCCTGGCCCAGCCAGAGAGGAATTACGGAGTGACGTGTGGACACTCAGCCACACCCCTGTGCCCCTGGCATCAACCTGCCCCCTGCCATGACAGGCACCCCTGACTGACTGCCATGGCAACCCCCCATGCTAGGACAAGCCGGGGACACACATTCCCGCTCTGTTCACCTGCTTTTGCCCAGCTGGGTTGTGGCTTGGTGCGGACTGAGGGCCCACTCTGTTCCAGGCCCACATTTCCAGCACAGCTGCCACCCTGGGCAGGGTCTGTTTCGGGCTCACATCTCGTGGGCCCAGAACAAACGTTGAGGCAACATGCTGGCTCAGCTGGGTCAAAGCAGGCTGAACTGGGCCAGCGTGATGTCTCTTAACACCCTTGGTTAAGATGGTGTTTAATCATTTCCTTACACTTTCCTACCCTTGACCTCTTGGGTTTAACATCCTACATCCTAGACTCATGGTCCCACACCTGGTGTCCTGAAATGTATTGATGTGGGGTAATTTCTTCATGGACGGTACTTGGGGGAACTTTAGAAGTAGGAGACAGGACAGTGACTTCGAGAATGAGCTCAGGAAGCACTTTCCACTTCTGGGACCATGGTAAGCACACATGACCCTATCCATGCTTCATACGCACATCGTGAGGTGCTCGCATGCAAGTGTTGGACATCTGCAAATCTTGCACACCTCATACACACACCAATCGTGACAGGTTTATGCAATATTTGTGTGTGCACGGACCGTGGGTGCAGCTTAGAGACGCACGTGTGTGTCTGGGTGTGTGAGAGAGAGAGAGAGAGAGGAAGTGTGGGTGTGGGGGGGGGGGGGGGGGAGAGAGAGAGAGGAGGGTGATAAAGTTGAAAAACCTGGCAGAAAGATGGGGCGGGACATGTACATGAAAGTCAGGATCTGAGGTAATGGTGTTTCTTCCCCATAGTGATTGTAAGGTTATAGGCAACTGAGATGCAGGTTTGTGGTCTATGGTGGAACCTTTGAGGGAGGGAGTTTTATTTATTTTATTTTATTATTTTAAAAAAGTATTTATTTGGGATTCTTTTTTTTTTTTTAAAGATTACTGGCACACAAAGCCAGATCAGAGGCAGATTGTGATCTACTGGTAGATCAAAAGCTGGGCTTCAGTGTTTTCATGGTGTGGAGAGGAGGAGCAACTTCTCAAAGATCACCTCTCGGAGGAGCACACGACTAGGACAACAGGAAAGAGATCGGACAGGAGAACTGCTCCGGGACAGTTGGTTAGACACTGTCTGAAGGGAAGTTCTCCTGCTCACTACCGAAACCAGTTGTTGCAGTATCCTAGAGCTGGGAGCCAGTCCGACCCTAGTAGGATGCGTATGATTGACTTCTGGGTCAGGTGGCTCATGTGCACTGTAAGTCTGGCTGCCCTTGAGTTAGATTTTATTTTATTTATTTTATGTATTTATTTATTTAAAAGTATATATCCCACCCCCTCCTGCCAGAGGTAGCTCGGGGCAACTAACAGTTAAAACAATAATATAAAAAATACAATAATATAAATACAATATATATATAATAAATACATATAAAACAATGCTAATTTTTAATACTAATTGGGAGAGGCCAAAACAAAAATATGCAAAAACCCAACCCTCCTAACCCTCAACCCCTACCCGTTACCCATCTCCCTCAGCGAAAGCCTGGAGGAACAGCCAGGTCTTGCATTGTTGTCAAAAAGAGGAGAGGTCCGGGGCTACCCGGGCCTCTGCCGGAAGGGCGTTCCGTAGCCTACGTGCGGCCACCAAGAATGCCCTATCCATCATCGTCCCCCCCCCAACCCCCCCGGGAGGAATTGAAGAAAGGCGCTCCTGGCTGACCACAGGGGTCGATCCAGGACCCGGGGGTGAGGCAGTCCCGCAGCTAGGTAGGGCCTAGGCCATAGAGGGCTTTATAGGTAAACACCAACACCTTGAATCGGGCCTGGAAAACTATCGGCAGCCAGCGCAGAGAGCGGAGCGCTGGTGTAATGTGCTCACGGCGGCCCGTCCTCCTGTGGAACCGGGCCGCCGCATTCTGCACCAGCTGCAGCTTCCGAACCATCACCATGGGCTGCCCCACGTAGAGTACGTTACAACTGTCCAGTCTAGAGGTGATGAGAAATTGTATTTTTCATAGACTCTTAATGTGTAATCCTTACTTTGTAAATGTTGTTGTGGATCACAGGAAATCAGCATTTCAATTGAGTGGTGTTATAAGTGAAAGAATATTAACTTAAAAATCTAACTAAATGATGTGTGTGTGTGGTTATATATATATTATTAGATAAATCAGACTAGGAAAAAACCAATAGTTGGCAGCAAAGCATCATGGATGCAGCTTGAGGTGTTTTTCAGCAATATCAGAAATGCTGATAGCACAACATCTGTTTTCTCTGAAACGTGACAGAAAATCTTTCTAATTTATAATGTGGGAGTGAGGGTGATACAGTGCTGAATATTTGTCCTCAGCGTGAGATAGAATAGTCTAAAAGAAATTTGTTAAATATTGTTCTCGCTATATAACAAATTGTTCCTACAATTTTTAAATCCTCGTCCATAGATCAAGTTTTTCAGCCTGTCCATAAGAAAGGGACCTTTGTCTGTTCCTCTGTAAACGATCCCCCCCTTCCAGATGCAATAGGTCTGTTAAGCCTGTATAGTGTGTTCCAAACATCTTATCACCTCTGCTTTGGTCACCCCATTTTAAGAAGTGTAAACAGGGCCCCTGACCCAAGGTCAGTCCCTGCAGGATCCCTGCTCCTCAGAGGCCATCCCAGGTGGTAATTATCCTGTCCACTCAGGTTTATTACAGTTTCCCACCCTTCTCTGCCATGCATAATCTATCAGCCAGGAAAAAATAATAATAAAAAAATAAAAAAAACACACACACACACAGACACACAGATTTCCATTGTCCACAGCCTGGCACCCTTTTCGTTGGGCTTGGCTCCAAGTCAGAGCCCCCTGATCCTGTCTCTACCATAGCTTCTCCTGTTTCTAGGGTCCAGCTAGGGCTCCCGCCCATAGCTGCCATGCTCAAGGGCCTGCCAATCGAGACACCTCCCGAGCAATGGATACATCTCCCGGGTCTATCTCTTCCAGCGTCCCTGTTGTTCCTGCAGCTTGCGACTCTGTCAGTCAGTCTTGTCTGCGCTCCCAGCTCCTTCCTCTAGCACCCTGCCCACCCTGTTACTTCTTAAAGATGTGGGGACCCTCTCAGGGCTCCCTGTTACAAGACAGATGTAGGAAAGTTGGAGAGGTTACAGAGAAGATCGAGACAGATGATAAGGGATTTGGAAAGCACGTTTTTTGAGGAGAGATTGAAGGTGCTGGCTGTATTTAGCATGGAGAAGACTAAGGAGAGGGATATGAAAAGAGTTTACAAATATTTGAAACACCACCATAAAAAAACCAATATGGAATTGTTCTCCTCTGCTGCGGAGGGCAGGATGTGATGGTTGGTGCAAACTAAAGGAAGGTAGATTTAGATTACTGTATCATAGAGTTGGACGGGACATTGAGATTCATCTAGTCCAACCCTCTGGATACAGGATAATTTTATTTATTAATACAACATTTTGATCCCGCCTCTCCTGCTCGCAGGGCAGCCCGGGGCGGTGAATAACAAAGATAAAAGAATAAAACAATGTAAAAAGTTAAACATTTATCATATGCAGGGAAAAACAATCCCCCCAACCCTTCGCCGAAAGCCTGGCGGAACAGCCAGGTCTTACATAAATGTCGAAATGACAGGAGAGTCGCAGCCAACCAAGCAGAGCTACAACATTCCTGACAAATGACTGCACCCTACAAGCTCTCTAAGCTATTCCACACAGCTCGCACTGTTGGGAAGTGCCCTCCCACCCAATAGTTTACCAACATCTGCCTTCCTGTAACTTGACCTCAGTATTAAACCTCAGCAAAGGCTTTCAGTCTATAAGGATAAACAAGCAATGGGACAGGCTATCTAGAGAAGTTGTAGATTCTCCACCTTCCTTTTTTGTGGGGTGCACGTATGTCTGGGGTGTTTTAAGTATGGTGGATACTGCACCCTGCAGGAGATTGGACTTGATCACCCTAGGGGTTCCTGAAAGTTCTGTGATTCTGTTGCTGGGTCCAGGAGGCATGGTGGCTGTGCAGTTGAGGATTCAACTACAATAAGATTGTAGTTTCAAGGGGTGCAGCCAAATGAGACACTCTGGGAAGGCTACCAGGCCTCAGGTAGCCTTACGCCAGTCTGGGAAGCAGGGCCACACAATGCAGTACATGGTGTGACCATGTGCTGCCAGATGTTCTGCCTGCCCTGGGGTGTGGTGAGCCGCTGGCTGCTACATGCTGTGTCCTCGTGCAAAGTCCAAGGACGTGTTGCATCGCTGCCCAAGGAGTGGCTTCCCGTGTGCTGAGGCCCCTCCAGCCCCACCCACGGCGAGCTCGGAGGCGGGGCTTTGAGCGGTGGGCACTGTCACAGCTGGGGTGGGAATTTGGTCTGGCTGGGAAAGGGAGGGGGCAGGGCCAGTTGCCTGCTCATCAGGCCGGCGTCTTGGCCTGGCCGTGGTGGGATCTCCGGCAGTAAGCTGGCTGCCCTGCGGGGGACCCGCTTGTCTGCCTAGCTCCCTGTAATGGCCCCACAATGTGGTGGTTGTGCTTGACTGCCATGGGGCCTCACAGGGATTGGGCCCCCGGTAGCTCATGTAGAGACACCCAGGGTTTGCTTGTTCGTTCCCCTGATGTCTGCCTCCAGTTCACTACCTGAGAATGGCTGGCTTCCCCTTTGTGTTAGGGAAAGTAAAAAGTGGATAGTCATCATGCTGGCCAGACTACTCCATTATGTTCCACAGACCACAGAAAGTGGCGTATCTTTCCATGCAAGCCCAGCAAACTAAGGTGACTATACCAGAGGGCTTAACAACTAAATTAGACTTGGATAGCTGGTTCTGAAGATTCACCAGGATAGGTCTTCATTGCCTAATTTTTCAGTTTTTAAACAATATATTTTAATGAACACTTCCTTTTTATTAGTAGTATATTAATGTTTTGTTTTGTTTGTTGTTGTTATATTTTAGTTTTGTAGCTCTCCCCTGCCTTTACATAGCAGTTGGAGTGCTTTACAGTAATAAAATACCATATTAACCAATATCAAACCAATTTAAAAGGAGAAGGTAAAGAGCGAGGAAAGAGTATATTAAGGAGAGCCGACAATGGACCCTAAAAACAGCTAAAAAAGACTGCAAGTGCTTTTTAATTATTATTTTTTATAAACGAGTTATGGCTATGGAGGGAGGAACTGAGATGGACACGAGGGGGGTAGAGCAAATTCCACGCTGAGGGGCCCCTTGATTTAAGAGACAATGGGAATTTCCTCAAACGGTGGGTGGTTTCTGAGCACAGATAACCCTCACCGGGAAGCTCCAGGAGCAGGTATTGAATATAGCCGCAGTGGATCATACTGCCTTAACTTAGGACCACTCCCCCTCCTCCCCTTCGCTTTTGCTATAAAGAGGCTAGCATTTAAATAACATATTTCTACCTGCTGCTTTAAAGTAGCTACAATCAAGGGTATTATTATTATTGCTGCTGTTATTGTTATTTTTACTAATAAATATAATAATTATAATAATAATACATTAAACATTAAACAAACGGCTATGTGGCACCCAGCTCCCATTAACTGTAAGGAGCCATGCATTTTTCATAAGCATCCTCTTTTAAAGGGGAGGTATGGTAACCCTACGTACAATTGTCAGCTCGATATTGAAAATCTGCCCCTCATGTAGAGTGGCCTACATGAGGGGCAGATTTTCAATATCGAGTTGACAATTGTACGTAGGGTTACCATACCTCCCCTTTAAAAGAGGATGCTTATGAAAAATGCATGGTACAGGGCTGCATTAGTTCCAGTGCAGCCCTGCAACATGCTTTAAAGAGGGAGAATTGTAACCCTACTCGTATGTTCAAATCCCATTAACTGTCAGTAGTAGAGGGTGCTTAAGGAACATCATTATAACTTTTTAGCTCCTACATTGCTTACACATGTTATTGTTATTCTTGTCATTTTAATTTTCATTTCTTTCCCTGTGCAATTTTTCTATGCGGGGAAATGCAGTTAGGGAAAGAGGGAGATTACTAATTCAGGCTCCGTGATAATCAATTTAGTAGAAAGTACCTACATGCTATTAGAATGTTGATGCCACAAACTTGCACCAGAAATACATGAATCAATCAGTAATTAAGGACTGGGAGATGTGTGTGGGGGGGGGACCCCGGTTCAAGTCTCGCCTTAGCCAGAAACTCACGGGGTGACCTTGGGCCAAAATAGATTGATCGTTGGGTGTCTTTAGACATAACAAAGATCGGGTGTCAAAACCCCTAAACACGTGTATGGCCATTATGTGTAAGCAGCACCATAATAATCCCAACACCAATTTGGCCACCCATTGAACACACAATGTGAACACCATTGCATCACAAGGACAGTTTGCGTGTTCCAGCTAAACACGTGGCCAACGTTGTGTCTAATGATATTGCGTGTCATATTAGCATGTAGAACACGGGGAACGAGGCGGCAGCGTTTGCGTGCTGAGATGACGAGCAATTTGCCACCGATTTGCCCCAAGATGGACTGTGTGTCTAAGCAGCACCACATGGTGAACACAGGGCCAAACCGGCATTCATATCAAGGTCAAAAAACACATTCAGACACCCATTGACGTTATGTCTAAAGACACCCATTGACGTTATGTCTAAAGACACCCATTGTCTTTTTAGTCTTCCTAAATGAGTGCCAGGTGGTGGTGGTTCTGAGGGAGATAAGAACAGGAATGGAGCAGAATCACATAGGACTCTACTACGTTACCCATGCCAGGATATTTATTTGTCTTTCTCTTTGGTAGATCGTTGGCATTGTAATAATAATAATTTATAATAAACACAGCATACTAGGCGCATCCCCCACCATAACATCCTGGTCTTCTGTTGTGCATTTCCTTGACTTTTTCCAAACACAATCCTTCATTCCCTATGACTATTAAGGAGCTATCCAAATAATAAGTGTCTTGGTTTAAAGGGCGTATAGACCCTTAGTGTGTGATGCCTGCTGTGTACAGATTATAGAGATGTAAATGCTCATTTTCCCTCTTTCCCTCCTTCTCTGCTCTGGTATAAAGCTGACATGATTCAGATGCACGTAAGCTGGTTTGGGATTTTGCCCCCCGTCACAATATAGAGTTTAAATAAATGCAGATGTGAAATAAAGTGTATATTATTTGTCAAACTGTAGCTTTCTGGAAATAAAGCAGGGTTGTCGGAGTTTAAATTAACCAGTCTCTATATCATTCTAGGAACCTTAAATTTGCACATATAACATTTTTTTTATAATGAAACACAAACTCTTACACCCACACTATCTGCTGTATTTCCACCACCCTTCGTACTAGGGTAGAAATTGCTTGTGGTGACCTCACTAGCAATTAAAATGAACATCAACAGCAAACTATACCCCAAAGCATTTTCAGAGCCACTCAAGGGAAGTAGCACACTTGGCCTCTGGCCTGTAGGAATCATTTGTCTCTGTGAGCTGAATGTCTGTGTCTAATGTGCAGCAAATCTGGGGATGCCTCTGAGCCACATTTTAGGACTCAGTGGGCCATGCTTAGCCTTCCAGCTGCACTCTGGGCCTTTCTGAAATAAGGCATGGAAGGCACTGTAGCACATTGGCGGTCACATAGGCACTTGGCAGTTGCCAGCGAGCTGCAAACTGTTGATACCTGTAATTTCACAGCAGCAATTGGTACACCAATGGGTTAGCAAAAAGGCAGGATCTGCTAGTCACTCTAATCCTTGATATGGGAATTAGGCCACTCGATTAGAAGGGGAGACACTTTTGAACCTTCATGATTTTCTTTCTTCCATCTCTCTATTTCTATTGTTTTCATAAAACTTATTTCATGTCCTTTTTTCCCCCTCTTTCTCTCTTTGTTTCTGTCCCCCTCTGCTCCCCACCCCACCCCACGCCTTTCTTTGTCTGTTGATTTCCCTTCTCTTCTCCTTTTAGACCAACAGAAGAAGAGTATCGCCAAGATCCTGTGTGGATGCTCATTTAATTAAAACAATAATGACCCGCAACCAGTCTGAGTTTTTTGCACATGAAAAGACTATAAATAGTAGGAGCAGCTAGCAGCTTCAATTGTGTCCATTGACTGAAATAGGAGTTGCAATAACTCAGCAGCTCTCAGGAACTGTTTCAAAGGTCCCCGCTCCCTCCACTTCCAAATAAAGTTAGACATAGAAAGCTAGAGTGAGAGCAGTTAGTTCCTATTTCTGATCAGAATGAACAAAATGTCCAGTTTTGTCAGAGATGGAAACAGGAATTAAAAAATTGATTCGTCCCTGCAGAGAACTTAGCCGCAACTGGTATGGCAATGGAAGAAATCTGTCAAAAGCAAAGGACAAAGTCTTGATGAATACATAAATGTTTGGTTAATGACCTAACAGTGCAGCTCTCCTCTACCGACCTCCCATCCCTCCATTGGTCCCGGTTTCTCTCGTTCATGATAGCAATCTTAACTATAGGAAATCCTATGGCAGATGCTAATTCTTGTTGTATAAGTCATGACTTAAAGAATCTGGTGCGGTGAACTTCAAACAAACAATCCACCCCGTAGCAAAGGACCTCGCAATGTATTCATTTTCTGGAGGAATACAACAAAGACCTGCTCATTCAGTTGCTACACTCGTCCAGAGGCACAGCTTGTATCTCAGAGATGGGAAGTGTTTGGTTAAGCTGAGGTGGCTTCAGTGGAACTGAAAGAAAGCCAAGTGGGAGACTCTTCTGGGTCTCTACTCTATTAGAAGTTCAGATGGCACCTCCTGATACTCTTGATGGGATTTCAGAACTTAATCTTTGATTATTGTCAAGTATTGTTCTTTTCCATACAAAAGAGAGATTGGGGGGGTGGGTTACTAGATAGATAAGGGTGACTGTTTCCAGCCTGAGAGGCAGAGTGGAAGAAGGCTCTAGGGCTGAGCTCGAAGAATTTGTCCCATTTTGATTCCATACATCATGTTGTACGGTGGTGGCCGCCATATTGCACATGCACAGTACAGTTGCCACCATTTTGTGCATGTGTGAGATGGTATAGTCAGAATTCTGACTGTATATTTAAAAAGCCATTCTGATTTTTAATTTATTTTATTTTTTCTAATTCTTACCCCACCCTTCCCAAATGGCTAGGGCAACTTACAAATGTACAAAAACAGCATATTAAAACATATGAAACAGAAACAAAAACAATAACAAAAAAGAGGGGGGGAAAGTCCCAGTCTCCCCAACAACAATCTTTTCCCTCACCCACCCCACCTTCACCCCCCCAAGCCCCTCTCCCAGCCCTCAACCACACCCAAAACCTCCCAACCAGCCTCTATTCCCTCCTCCTCTGCAAAATGTTTTGTTGTTGTTTTTTAAATGAATAAAGTGTTGTTCCACCTCTGGAAGGTGGGCTCAGATGAACCTCTGGGGGAAGGGAGTTCCACAAAATGGGGGCAGCAACCAGGAACACCCCCCTGAGCACCCCTGTCGTATGGACAAAAGTAGCAGATGGAATCTGCAAGAGGACACTCCCAGCCGATCTCAGGGTCTCACTAGAACATGGTAGAACCGACAGTCATTCAGTTACGTGGGCCTCAGACCATTTATTTATTTATTAAATATATTTATATCCCACCCCTCTCGCCCAAGGCAACTCAAGGTGGCTAACAATCATTAACAATATAAACAATAAACCAACAGCAAAAACAGTCCATACATAGTTAAAACTGCAGAACCTATCTGCAGGACCGCCTCACCCTCCGGGTCCTGGAGCAACCCCTGTGGTCGGCTGGGGACACCCTCCTCAGGGTCCCCTAGGTTTCTACTATGAGAAGGGTGTTCTCTGTGGCTGCGCCACAGCTATGGAACTCCCTCCCGTCGGAGATCTGCTTGGCTGCCGGCCTCCCCTCTTTCTGCAAACAATGTAAGACCTGGCTGTTCCGCCAGGCCTTTTCCGAGGGAGATGGGGTGGGTGGGTTGTATTAGGGTAGGGGAGATGAGGTTTTAGATTGCTTTTAATTGTAATAATTTCTGTTTATTTAAATGTTTTTAAACGGTTTTAAGATGTTGTGAGCCGCCCCGAGATGCCTGAGGCAGGATGGGGTGGCATATAAATTTAAATATAAATAAATAAATATGTAGATAAATAAATAAAACACAGTTGTCGTAATAAAATCAAGAACTGTGCAAAAATACCCACCCAAACCACCCCCGCCAACCGCCTGGCGGAAAAGCCATGTTTTACATTGCCGGCGAAAGGTAAGGAGATAAGGGCTGAGGTGGATCTCCACCGAGAGCACATTCCACAGTGTCGGTGCAACCGCCATGAACACCCCCCTCTCAGTCTGGACCCACCGATAATGCTGGACCTTCAGGAGGGCGCTCCCCGATGACCTCAGGGGCCCAGGGAGTGAGGAGGCCCCTCAGATAAGCGGGGCTGAGGCCATGTAGGGCTTTAAAGGTCAAAACCAGCACCCTGAATTGGGCTCGGAAGACTATAGGCAGCCAGTGCAGTGCTTGGAACACCCGTGTTATATGTTTCCTGCGACCCGTCCCAGTAAGCAAGTAGGTCGCCGCATTTTGCACTAACTGGAGCCTCCGGACCATCACCATGGGAGGAAAGGTCGGGCCAATCAGGCCTCTACCAGAAGGGAGTTCCACAGCCTGTGTTCAGCCACCGGGAACACCCTCTTCAGAGTCGCCCACCCCAGGAAGGCTCCCCTAGCCAACCGCCCGGGCCGCTCCAAGGCCCGGGGAGTGAGGTGGTCCTGCAAGTAGGCGGGGCCCAGACCATTTAGGGCTTTATAAGTCAAAACCAACACCTTGATTCGGGCCCGGAAAACTATAAGCAACCACTGCAGAGAGCATAGCATCAGTGTAATGTGCTTGTGGCAACCCACCCCCGTAAGGAGGCAGGCCACCGCATTTTGCACCAGCTGTATGTCACCATGGGTAGCCCCACGTAAAGTGCTTTCCAATAGTCTAGTCTTGAGGTAATGAAGGCATGGATGATAGTGACCAGGTCAGAGTCTGAGATATACGGCTGAAGCCACCACACCAGTTGTAATTGGCAAACATACTCCTCGCCACAGCCTCCAAGCTGGGAATTTAGCACACCCTGACTACAAACCTGAGGGACCAGTGCGGGATGAACCCCATCAATGACAGGGGTCATATTGATTACACTTAACCCCAAACCTCTGAATGATATATCCCAGCGGCCTCAAATACACATTGAACAAGAGGGGAGACCGACTAGAACCCTGTGAGGACCCACAGGGGAAGTCACTTGGGAACGATGAGCAATCACCCATCACCACCTGCAATAACCTCCCAGCCGAAAGAATGGAACCACTCAAGTGCAGCCCTGCACACCCCTGCTAGGTTCCACAGTCATGCCATCAACACCTCATGATCAACTGTATCACAGGCCTCTGAAAGATCCTAATAAAATAAACAGGGTAGAATTTTCCTTATCAATCTCTAGGCACAGATCATTGACCAAGGTAGGCCGCATGCTTCATGTGCAGTCTCTTTGCCAAACCCAGGGCAAAAACCTGACTGAAACCAGTCCAGGAATCCAAAAGCATCAAGATGAGCCTTGATCTGCTGGGCAACCCACCCATTCAGTAACCTTCCCTAAAAAGGGAAGTTTCAAGACAGGCTGATAGCTGGCTGGGGAGTCAGCATCACAGAGGGTTTCTTAAACAGGGGCTGGACAACCACCATTTTAAGGGCGTCTGACACCCTGCTCTCCTGAAGGGAAGGAGGTGTTGACGGCCCCCACCAGCAAAGGCCCAAATGTCTCCCAGTTGGCTTTCATCAGTCAGGACGGGCAAGAATCTAATTCAGAACCAGTTGCCCTCAGTGCCCCAACCACCTCCCCAGCATTGGTGTGTGATATCAAGTCAAGTCAAGTTTATTCAATGGCACTGGCTTTCACCATGGCCCAAAGATCAACATAAAACATAAATTATCACACACAAATCCAAATACAATGAGTGACAGTCGGCTCCTCCTTACCGTACACAGATATCATAACTTGGGGACATATCAAAGTACAAAATCAATTGTACTATAGGCAAAAATACTGTAGGCAAAACAAGGGGAACGCCTAAAATAAGGGGTGCCTAAAATAAGGCAAGAAGAATCTATTTAGGGACGGGAATCTATTTAGGGATGAACCAAATAAATAGCAAAGTATCCAGATAAGGAATTATCAACCTATTTCAGCCTTCTAGATCGTCAGGTAAATTATAATCCTCAGGTACGTTACGCAACATAATTTGGCAAAGTTCTTTAACACGAGGAAGTATAACTCCTCTTCTTTTTACAACGAGTCCAACAAAAGTGGCTACCGCAATCAACTCCTTCTCTGTTGAGAGATGGGTAAGAAAATTGAACTTGAATTCCTCATCCATCTTTTTCCCTCCTAATATCGGAACTAGCCAGGTGTTTCTTAGATTACAATAATATGGGCATCCCAATATGAGATGTTCAACATTTTCGATTTCCTGAAGAGAACAGGTACAATAACGGGAGTTATTTGAAAATCTCCCTTCTTACACTGCCGTATGGATCATTTGAAATCGCAGGAGCATAAAATTCCTCCTTATTGTGTTACTGACTAGTATACCCAAATAAGGTTCAATATTAAAGCTAATTTTGCCTAAACCAAATCCTGGTGCAACTTTCCATTGGGTCACCACAGTAAGGTCTTGTTGCATAACGATATCCCTTGACCTACAATCTATTTCCTGTTTAATAGCTGACATGGATTTCCCCTGAAAATAGGTGAAAGAAAAACCCATTTGCTTTAATAGGAACACCAGATAATTTACCCAAGCGTAAGCTCTAGCCCCCGAGTGCGCTAATTCTTCTGCTAAGCACTGTGCAGGTATAGTCATCTGTTGTTGGCATAAGATTTTTAGCCAGAAATCTAATCAGGGACATCCTCCCGAAATGCTCGATGGCCAGTGTGCCCGTCTCTGTCTTTACTACTGCACCTGGGACGCTGTTACCTGCGGAGAAAGGATTTTGTATCCTCTCTAATTCAATATTGTTGGGAAAAGGAATAAGTTCTAGACCAAATGTAATTATGGCATGCATTTTTTAACTGAAATGTTTGCAGACGCGTAGTAACAGAGATACCCTTAGAGACATTTGCAGCTTTCAACAAAGAGTGTGCAGTTTTAGAAGCCAGACAAGCTCTGTTCTTAATATGGAGTGCCCACGTACCTTTAGAAGTAAAAGTAACACCAAGATATGAAACTGAGTGTACTATATTAAAGCTAAGCTCATTAATCTTCCATTTAGGAGATGAAGTCTTACCCCCTATTACCATAATATGGGATTTACTATTATTTATCCCAAGACCATTTACAGCGCAATAGTCTGTGTGATATCAATTGAAACCATTCCAAATAAACAGGACAAGGCCATTGCTTTCAAGCTCCCTTGCCATGGAGGTTAACCTCAGCCTGAATCTTTTCGTCTTCTGACGAAATTGTAAGACCTCACCTTTCCGCCAGGCGTTTGGTGGGGGAAGAGGGGGAGGGTGGGATGGGTATATCGGGGTAAAATTAAGGTCTCTTCTGCACTGTGGGGGACAGGGTGAAAGTGTGCACTTGGGGTAAATATACAAATAAATAAATAAACTTCCATAACCNAGCTCCCTTGCCATGGAGGTTAACCTCAGCCTGAATCTTTTCGTCTTCTGACGAAATTGTAAGACCTCACCTTTCCGCCAGGCGTTTGGTGGGGGAAGAGGGGGAGGGTGGGATGGGTATATCGGGGTAAAATTAAGGTCTCTTCTGCACTGTGGGTGTTTTACTATTTTGCACATGATTAGAGTTTTAATATGTTTTATATTTTTATATTTATATTGTGTTTTAATTATGAATTTTGTGAGCCATCCCGAGTCGCTTGTAGGGTGAGGGGTGGGGTAAAAATATACAAATAAATAAATAAACTTCCATAACCCCAAACTCTGATCCTGCTGTAAAATTAGCAGCAGCAGCCAAGTCATGGGGAATTAAAGTTATTTTGTTTGCAAAGTAACTAATAATGTTGCAGCGGGCATTAGATGACTCCATTTCCTGGTGGAGACCGGTCGGCTCAACCAGGGCTCTCACCACCTGGAATAGCTACACCGGACAAGACTTTGTGGATGCTATGATGGTGGAGAATAAAACTCTCTTCACCACCGTCACAGTCAAGGCATAGTCCTTCAAAAACAATCTATGCTGCAATTGGTCAGCTTCAGTGTACGTTGAGCACCACCTACACTCTACCCACCTACCTTCTCGCTTCAGCTGCCTCAGGTTCTCGGTATGCCGGGGGACCTGCACTGTTGAAGCGGTGGGAGAGGACACCTGGGTGCAACCATGTTGATGGCCATGGTCAAAAGGTCATTCCACAATGACATTGTGGAGAAGTCCATGAAATTGGAATGGCTTATTTTAAGCAGCCCTGGAAGGCACATGAGAGAATATATATTTTAATTGTAAGGACAGAATGAAAAAGATGTAGTGAAGAAATGTGCAGTACATTTTTGTAAACCTGGGAAGGATGAAGTTGGTTTGGGGGCATCAGAGATGATGTTGAAGTTGTTACTTCTGTTTTGCTGGCAGAATATTGGATTTACTGACTATAGTTGTGTAGGAAGAGAGAATAGAGGTTTTAAACTATAAAGAGAAGTCGCTTTTCACGTTTACTATTTACATGCATTATCCCTTTAAAGTGTGCCCTTTGGAAAGTTTATCCACATTATGTAGGAGGTTGAAACTTTTTATACTGGCTTGTTGTTTGTCCCCAGATGAACTGATGCTTGTGGGGGTGTTGACGGCAGTACTTACTAGTCTGAAAACAAACGATAAAACCGAGTACATCTTAAATGGGTAGCCTGCCTTCTGAAAGTGTGGGAACCAGAGTCTAGTTTGCCAGAGCAGACTGCAGAGGTTGCATAGGTTATTAAAAGAGAAGATAATTTTAAGCTGTGCAATGAGAGGGAATAGAAAGGTGAGGTATTTCAATTGCTGGATAGGTCAGATAAACAAGACCTGATTACTTTAAAAATCCTTTATTTGTTAATGCAGCACAGGTCAAACACCCAACTCCTCCAGGAGAGAAGAGGAAAACTGAAGGGAACACCTCTAGTGCTTACGAAAATTGGAAATTCTCATTTTATGACAATAGTAACTTGAAATGTAAGGCTACCTATTTATTACTTTGCAGTCATCGGAATATTGTTTCTCTTTCAGGGAAGCAAACTAAAATAATGTGTTGAGTAAGAACATACGAAGTGCCATACTAAGTCAGACCAATGGTCCATCAAGCCCAGCATACTGTCTCTGACAGTGGCCAATTTTGGTTGCATGGGAGAAGTATCAGTAGTCAGAATGGGCAACCCATTCCCTGCTGATCACTCCTGCTCTGGACAGTAAGAAGTTTCTATCTCATCATCTACTTGGCTAATAGTCATTAATGGACCTAACTTCTCCAGTCCTTTTTTTTTTTAAAACGCAGCTATATTACTGGCCCTGACAACCTCTTCTGTCAACAAATTTCACAATTTAGCTGTGTGTTGAGTAAAAAAAATGCTTCATTTTATTTGTTTTAAATCTACCACCAGTTAGTTTCATGGAGTGCCCCCTAGTTCTAGTACTACTTGAGAGGGTAAATAAATGTTCCCTATCTACACATTCCACTCCTCTCAAGTTTTTATAAACCTCTATCATATCCTCACTCAGGCGCTTTTAGATGAGCGGCGCTCCGTTTCGCGTCGGCGTGGCGCATATTTTGAAACCTCCGCCTGGTCTAATTAGACGAGACGGAAGTGGCTTAANCATATTTTGAAACCTCTGCCTGGTCTAATTAGACGAGACGGAAGTGGCTTAATATGCGCATATTATGGCGGTGGCACATTTTTAAAGTCCGCGGATTAAATACCGCACAATCGAGGTATTTAATTTGTGGACTTTAAAAATGCGCCATCGCCGTAATATGCGCATATTAAGCCACTTCCGTCTCGTCTAATTAGACCAGGCAGAGGTTTCAAAATATGTGCCACGCCGACGCAAAACGGAGCGCCGCTCGTCTAAAAGAGCCCTTAGTCTTCTCTTCTCCAACCTGAAGAGCCCCAATCTGTCAAGGCTTTTTTCGTACGGAAGTAGTTCCAAAACCTTCATATTTTTTGTTGCCATTCTCTACACCTTTTCAAGTTTTACTATGTATTTTTTGAGATGGGATGTCCATAATTGCACACAGTACTCAAGGTGTGGTTGTACCATCACTTTATATATGGGCATTAAGTTTGACATAAATTGACTTCGTTGTACTGCAGGTCCCCCTGTGTTTTAAATTGCATTCAGTTGAGTAGTAAACTTAGAGATCACATGGTCCATGAAATAGTTTATTGCCTAAAAATATCTTGCCCATAGAGGTTTCCTCCCTGATCCTCCACATGTTTTGAGGTCCTTGTCTGAGACTGAGATGTTAAACAACATTTTGCAAAGTATTTTCTGAAGATCCAGATGTCTTTGAAGGATGGCAGGATATTGGGTGTTTTTACACACACATTTCTCCTGTATGTTTGCTGTCACATCCCAAACTTCCCGTGTGTCTAACTAACTCACCCAGATGTTAAACATCTGGCTGTTTGAATGTCTGCATAGAACTTCTCCCAGAACTTTTGTGTGTAAAATGTTCTCCTGTTAAACTGCTTTGCTCCAGGCAGCTGTGGTCACTTAGTTTCCATGGCAGCCCCTTACGTCTACAGCTGCGGCTACTTTAGGCTGCCTCAGGGCAGTGTTCATGGGAAGAATGCATCCAGGAACTGCCTCATGGCAGTGTGTGTGTGAAGAATGCATCTGAAACTTACTTGTGGACTTGTAAACCCAAAAGATTGAAAGACCAGCCCTTTTAACGTGTGTAAAAATACCCAATGTGTCTCCTACACCAACATACTCTTTTCTGGTGAAGAGATGGTTGTTAATGGATTACAGTGGAACACGCCACCACCCATCTTCACTCTGGAAGACTTGACTACAGAGTTGTATTCTTACCAATATATTGGAAGGCGTTACGAGTGAGTCTGTCAGCTGCTGCTGTGAGAGCCTTGTGTTTAATTCTTCCTCTCTTCTGCAGAATCCCTGTGGGATCCTATACAAGCCACTTAATCTCACTGCACTTCAGTTCCTTGTCTGTAATATGGAGTTAACATATTTCTTACAATTCACACAGTTTGTCAGTTTTCTCTTTTTAGACTGTCGGCTTTTCATGGGGGCTAGGGAGGAATGTTTGCATACGTAGAACTTACTACATATATTGAATTCTAGGTATTACTGTAATTCTCCTCCAAAGTAGGTTTCCAGTTTTTACGTAGTGGTCATACCTGGATGAGAAGACTTTCTTTTTCTTTCCCAAAGTGGAATATGTTGCTGCTTTGCTGTGCTAGAGAAGAGGAGTTATTAAAGCTGAGAATCAGACTGTTGTGTCCCCAAAGACAGCTTACAGACATATAAAATGGCATAGAGGCTAAAGCAGTGCAAATCTAGTTATTGTTTCGTAACTAGATTGGCACTGCCTTATTTATTTGATTTATATTGTTAAGTACAAGGTGGCCAAGTTAAGAAGAACAATGTCGTAAAAGAAAGAAACCGCATAATGTGTTAATAGTGGAAGGGAAGAAATACTAAGACTGCAATTGCATTTTCTATCTACCTCTTCATCAGTCCTAGAACAATGGCCAATCACTTTTCCTTCATAGGATTTTCTTTGCTTATTTAAGGCGGCATTTAGACGTACGTTTAAATCGCACAGCCGCCGCCGCGGCATCGTGCGATTTAAAGCACCGCGCACTTCTGGGTTAGTGTGAATGCGGTGAGTGTGCACATTTCTGCCTAACCCGAACTGTTGGAGTGCGGTTTGAAAAGCTGCTCGGAGCAGCTTTTCAAACCGCACTCCAACAGTTCGGGTTAGGCGGAAATGTTGCATTCACACCAGCCCGGAAGTGCGCGGTGCTTTAAATCGCACAGTGCCACCGCCGCGGCTGTGCGATTTAAACGCACGTCTGATTGCGCCCTGTTAGCCTTTGCTATTTCCTAGAGTAAACCGTCAGTGTTCCAATATCTTAAGACACATGTTTTGTGAGTCCTTCTTCTTCTCCTTCTCCTCTTTTTCTGCCTCATCTGTCATAAGTGCAGAGGAAGCTCAATTTGGAAACCCACTGGGTGTTGAATTTTGTGTTGTTGTTTTAATGCAGCCGACTAAGGAGATGAAGTACTTGATTTACAATAGAGTTTGCCTTTAAAAATGCCAATAGATTAGTGAAAAGACATCTTACAAGATTGCTCTAGGGTAGTGGCTCACAAATGTTTTTGAAGTGTGCCCCCCTGCCACTTGTCTTCCATAGCTGAGGGCTATCTCCCACCCCCTGCCCACACACACACACACCTTGATCCCACTCTCCCTCCTCCCCACCCCACTATAGCTTACCCGTCTCTTCCCCTTGCCACCCCATTACTTTGGTGATTCCCCCCCCCACACAGTTCAGTGAGACTGTAGAGAAAGGTGCTTGCCAGTTGGCATCCTTCTCCTCCTCCCCCGCACCAGCACGTCTTCCGCACTCCCCGGTTTGAGAACTAAGTCTCTATGGAAACACTTAGGATAATAAACTTTGTTAAGCCAAGAAGAAAGGAGGGGAAAATATGAAAATACATGACAGATAACTTCAAGAAGAAAACAAAAACCACCAGGTTCCAAGAACATTTTCTTAAAATTGTACAAAACACTCCTATGCCATGGTTATGTGTGATCGACAGTAAATGCTAAGAGAGTTATGTACACAGACTGGGTGCATTTAAGTGTTCTCCACTGTGAAAGTTATTGCTGTAGAATATGGATAAGGGAATAGCTGTCCCTACTTTGTAAAACTAATTCTACCCAGAAGAAATATTTTAAGTCCAAGCATTTCAGATGGAAGAGGTACATTTCTTAGAAAGGGATAGCATCATTGATAAAATAGCATTGTGGGAACTTTTGGCACCATGGGAGAGGCCACACTAGCTGCAGGGGCCTGATCCCCGTGCAGCCCCGTGACGAACAATCGCTGGTGCCACACTGCGGGGCAAGAGCAGGGAGTGGGCACATGGTCACAGAGAAGCCTGGTGCGTGCCCGGTCCATGACACTGGCCACACAAGTGTGTACTCAGCTCAACCCTGCCCCATCTCACCTCCCTCCCTCGGCCCAACCAAAAACCTGCCATCTGGTGTGACATGGCCGCGTGCGATAGGCAACAGTTCCCGCCGCTCAAGGCCCCACCACGGAGATTGCTGCACAGTGGGACAAAGAGGCCCAGGTACACTAGTTGCCTCACCCTTGACAGCCTTACCCATGAGACAGACAGGAGAGGTTATCATGCCCTAGGCAACCTTACCATGTGGGATAAGGCTACTCCACAACGTGTCATTAGAATTTTCCCCATGACATGTTGCGTAGTAGTCAGCTGTTAAAGATAATTTCCGATCAGGGATTAGTTATCCTTAATGTGCTTACCCTTTCAGGTCCGCTGGAGATTTTACTTTCGACTCCATTCTTGGATCTAGTACTATAGACTACATCCTAACTCATTGGTCCAGTTTCCCTTATATTAGAGACTTTATGATCTTGAACAGGCCTGAGGGATATCATTATCCCTTGATGGTCGATGTGACCAAACTTGAGGTGGAACCTTCTCCCGTTCTTTCTGGCCCACCCCCTTCCCGTAGTTGTATCCCTATCAAGTGGTCACCCACAATGGCCATAGACGTAGCGAATCTCTTACTCTCCCAGGATTGGTTGGAGGGCCAATCTACTCTGTTACAGTCGGATGATTTTGCTGAGATCAACGATGGGATCCTGAGCATGTTTGAGAAGCTAACTCCAATGTTTAGTAAAGTAGTTCCGATTTATCCATCATGGATGAGGACGGGGTCTAGTTCTTGGTATGATCAGGACTGCAGACGGGCCAAGAAAGAGCTTACTGCACTACGAAAAATCTGGCGAAGGCTTAGATTAAAGTCTGACTGGATTACATTCGTTAATAGGAGGAGAGAGTATCACAATTTATTGAGGAATAAGAGAAAAATTAGGACTTTGCAAAAGTGGCTGCTAGACTCCGAGACTCCTCCAAATTTTGGAGACTGATCAACTGTTCGACTCATAAGAGAGTTCCCATTAACGAATTGCAGATTTCGGAAGATCAGTGGATCTCTTTTTTCTCGGCTTTGTACGAGAAGCCACATGCCCTTACTGTTCCTCAGGACCCTGACATTATAAAGGTGGAATTTACAAATGAGTCCGATATCTGTATGCCCTTCCTAGTAACAGAAGTGGATGTAGCTAATGCCATAAATAAATTAAAAACAGGAAAAGCATCTGGTGTCAGTAAATTGCCCCCCAAACTTTTTACAAATGTTCTTACCTGATGGACCCATTTGTTTGCCAAGTGGTTTACGGCAATAAATCATACCTCAAACATTCCTAAAAGCTGGTTAGAGGCATTCATTATACCTATATTTAAGAAGGGTGGTGTGAGAAATCCAGCAAGTTATAGGCCGATTAGTTTGCTCTCTATAGTCAGCAAATTGTAACCCGAGTGCTCCTCACGACCTTAGAACAATGGGTTGATCAACATCATAAACTCACTGAGGAGCAGGCGGGTTTTTGTAAAAAAAAGATCGACCTTGGATAATTGTTTTATTCTGACCCAGGTGGTCGACAAATATGTGCACATCGGGGGGAAATTATTTGTCGCCTTTATTGATTTGGCAAAGGCGTTTGACTCTGTCCTTAGGAATTTATTGTGGCGTAAGCTTGCCAAAATGGAATTGCCAACACAGTTGTTAAATCTACTAATTAAATTGCACGAAAGAAATAGGGCAGCGGTGAGAATGGACTCTATTGGTTCAACAACTAGATTTTTCCCCCAGCAACAAGGTGTCTGACAAGGTTGTTTACTTGCTCCAGTACTATTTAATCTTTGTATAGATGATCTGGTCCATCTAATTTCGGCAGCAAATCTTACCCCACCGCGGATTAAAGATCGGGCACTTTCTATTCTTTGTACGCTGATGACATTGTCTTGCTTTCTCAAACCAAGCAAGGATTGCAACAAAGTTTAGACGCTCTTAATAGTTTCTCCTTACAGAACTCTATGTAGGTTAATATTAGTAAGTCCAAAGTAATGAGTTTTGGTACTACTAGCCCCAGATATAAATGGAGAATTGGGTCTTATGAGATAGTCTCAGTAGACCAGTACAATTATTTGGGGGTTATTTTTACAGCCTCCAGATCCTGGAAAAATAACAATGAGAAACTAATAGCAAAAGCTTTTCAAACATTAG
>QEPC01003849.1:1770734-1788108 GCA_003113815.1 Sphenodon punctatus | reverse complement strand
GCCTTTTTGGAGGTCCCCCATGTGAGACGGGGGGCCACAATGGAGAGGGCATTCTCAGTGGCCGGGCCGCAGTTCTGGAACTCCCTCCCAGAGGAAGCCCGCCTGGCCCCAGGTCTGCTCATGTTTCGTTGAGCCTGCAAGACCTGGCTGTTCGCCCAGGCCTTCGGAGCGAGGATGGGAGGGTGGAGTAGTTTTTGGAGGGGGGATGGGATGATATTGTTTTAATGTATTGATGAAATTGTATTTTTAATATTGATTTTATGGGATTTTATTGTGTTGCTGTAAGCCGCCCCGAGATGCCGTGGGCAGGAGGGAGCAGCTAAAAATGCTTATAATAAATAAATATAGCTAGGTGGGAATGGGCCTTGTTGCAGAAGATGGAATGTGAAATGGGCCCCGTACTGGGGCATTCCACTCCAGTGTACATATTTATTCTACATGGGTGTGGGCTAGAGCCAAAGTGGGGAGTTCATTTGGTTCCTGCAGGTAATACCCACATTTTTAAGTACCACGTCTGGTACTCAATGGGCTACTCAATTACTGATAGGGTATCCAGAAACTTGAAAAATTAGTAATAACCGGGACTCACGTTTTGAGTTTCTGTTTACCAATCAGTATATTGGGACAAAAAGAAAAATGGGACCAGAAGTTGAAAAACTGGGTCTCAAAGTTGACTTTCCAGGACCGAAAACCAGAAAAATTGGTATGGAAGTAGAAAAAGCAGTACCAGAAGTCAACAGTCCAGGTCTGGAAATAAACATTCCGGCACATTCCGGGACGTTGGATACCTGAATCAGGTACTGATTGGTACCTGATGTTGTCAGATCGATTTGGCTACTGGAAATTCTACGGGTATACCTGTTTGTGCAAGTATTTGTTCAGCCCTGTTTATGGGGCTCCAAGACACATAGGTGTGGCTGCACCTTTTATAGCTACGTCCCTGCCAGTACAGCCCCCTTTTTGCATTCCCATCAGTGCTCCCATAAAACTTCTCCTTTTGGGTAACACTTTTACAGGTGCAGGACAGGCGGTCAGCTTAGCTTTGTTCATAGAGCAGTCAATGAGAAGTTCTCATTTTACAGACCTTTTTTACAGTAGCACATGCTCAGGGGAGAGAGAGTAGAGTACACCGATCGTTATGTACGGCACTTCCACCGCTTCATCGGCGCACGATCCCAGACCCGTCTTCCCAATGTGTTGTCACACAGCAGCTTTTTCTGGTGGGGTGAGCTGTTAACACTCACCAAATAGAATAACCAAAGGAAATTAAAGCTACCGGAGGATGAGATTTTGTTCTTTGATGCTGTAGGACAAAGTGTTTTTTCCCCCCCTCAGCAATACATGTTGGTTCCTCCCCTCCCCTCCACCCGCCCTTTCTTCCTGTAGCATCCAGAGTTCTCTGCATCTGGAGATGGGACTGTTGGCACATTCTGAAGCCTGGGTACTGTATTGTATATTAGGTGCCTTGCTGGTGGGGTCTGTGTGCATCCTCGGGCTCTAATGTACCACCATTTTGGGGGTCGGGAATGAATTTTCCTTCTGGGCAGATTGGCATTTGACTATGAGGTTTTATTTTGCCTTCCCCTGCAACATGGGCGTGGCTCATCTGCTTGGGACATCTGGATCCTTCTTTTTCTAAGATTATTTCCTGTTATTTCGGACATTGGTGTGCTCTGGTTGGTCCCAGGCTCCACTTGTAGCTATTGGTGGGATTCTTTGTGTGGATGATTGGGGCGTGGCAGATCCCACAGTGATGAAGGGGGCTGGTGACTCTGTGATTCTATGAGAGCTGACAATGGGGGAGAGGGTAAATGACAAAAGCAGAAGAGATGTAGAAACGCACATCTGAATGTACGCATGGACTGAATAGAAATCTCGACATCAGAATAAAATTCATATAGCCTTTGAATATTTTAATTTTTGAGGTCATTTACAGTACCACAAATGTGCAAGTCGCTATAGAATAGACACAATAAACAATGCCAAAAATAATGCCATGTTTCAGGCTCAATGGACTGTCTGTCTGACCCAACGTGGCACTTGTTACGTCCTTAAGACCTTTTTTATTCAGCCATCCATTTGGCAGGCAGGGATAGGGGCGGAGAGGTTGGAATAGATTATTTGTAATTTTCTTTGTGTCTGCCTGTTTTATTTGGTGTAGCCCACCCTGAGCTCTCAGGTGTGGTCAGAATGTATATTTAAAGACATATAAAAAGTATTTATATAACAGTAATTGGATATTGCACTCGCAGTACAAGCACACCTTAGAATATAAGGTGAAAACAAAGTGAGAAAATGTCTTGCAAAGCATATGTTTGTTTCCATGTCTGTACATTGTTAAAGCACCCGTACCAGGACTGACCTTTACACTAGCTAACACTCAGAAAAAGCAAGTTTTTTGTGGTTTGTTGCTGACTTTTAGCTCCCTCTTGAAATGCACTAGATTGCACTAAACAATAGATAGACAAAGTATTGTTATTAGTGTTGTTAGTGGTAGTGGTGGTGGTGGTGGTGTTATTTTATTTGCCAGCGGTGTCCCTGACACTGCACAATGAATAGTTATAGACAGGTCCCTACCCCAAGAGGGTTTACAATCTAGGAGACAAGGGAGAGGTGAACAGCAAACTAGATTCCGAGTGAAGGGGAAGAGGACACAGTTTCACTCATGACAAACTAGGGCAAGCCTGAGAGAAGAGAGGTTTTCAGAAGGGATTTGAAAGTTGAGAGGGAGGGAGCAGAATGGATGTATCCAGGGAGGGAGTTCCAGGCATGGGGGCGGGCAGCAAGAGAGAAGGGGCAAAGTCGCTTAGGGGAGCAAGGGAGTCATGAGTAGTCAAAGCTGGGAATTTATTCACCCTTCCCTTCTCTCTCCCCTGATTATTAATATTTCTGTACTGTCCTAAATGTACCGAATATTTGCCCTGGCCGCATGAACTTTTGAGAATCTAGTCCACAAATATTTACTCTAATTACAGAGAATCTAGCAAAGCTTGAAACAAACGAGAACTATGGATTAATTATTAATTTGTTATTGTTATTGTTGTTGTTATTTTGTAGAGGATTACTTATTAGCCTGACTGTGCAGTAGAGTCATGAATTTCATAGTCTCCCTTCACATTAAGGATCGGTTGCAGCAAAAGCTTTTTGAAGGGGGAAGCCACCAACAGAATAGGATTGCTTGTAAACATTAAAAATATAAAGACAAGAGCCATTTCCACCCAATTACAAATACACACACAGAAAAAAATAAAGATACAAATTTCAACCACCCCCCAAAATCTAACACTTTCTCTCCCCCTCCCCTCCCCCCCACACACTCATGGTGTCTCCCCTTGATCAGTTTCTGCACAAAAAGAATCAGACACTTGGACATACTGCTTGCCTGCTAAAATTCTATCGTAACAACAACTTTATTGAGCTCCTGCTCTCTGAACAAAACATTAACCAGGATAGTTGTCATTGTAACAATCCACCACTAGGTGGTAATGATAATTACCACCTAGTGATAATAATTTATTATTATTATTAATAATAATAATAATAATAATAATAATTAATAAATGAACTCAAGTGCCATTTAAAGGCAGGGAAGCAGTACAGAAATAGAATTGCTGTTGATGATGCTATAGCACCATTCACTATGGGCTCACTGGTCCTTCACTGACAAGACCATCTCTTGTTCTCACAAGCCATACAACTAATTCTCAGGGTGCAATAAGCAAACAGAATTCAGCTGCTGTTTTTTAGACACAAACACAATGACGTACTGTCTGCAGGGCATTGTTCTGTCTTTGATAAATTATGTGTATACTCAAAGCACAGGTAAATAGCCTTTTCTTAATTGCATACAGTAGCTGCAGCGAAGCTATCACAGACCATGCAAGTACCATCGATTTCAGTTTTCAACGGGCTGAAGTAAGCAAACCTAGGTTTTTGTTTAATAACAACTAACCACCTAATTCAGTTGGAAAAATTCAGCTAACAAGCCTACTTGGGGTAGGATTTTTCTCCTTGTCACTCAAAATATTACAGATTCTATATATTACTGAAGGGCAGTAAAAGTCAATTCCCTCCTTGTATTACACAAGACAAACGTATACAGGGATAGATTGGCAGCTAGTAGTTTTCCTTGAAGGAGGGGCAGCATAAAATAAGAAGTGGCATACTGGGTCAGACCAGTGGTCCATCGAATCCAGCACCTGTCTCCGACAGTGGAGTTGCTTGGAAGAATTACCCAGCAGGTCACAATGGGGTTGATACATTCCCTGTTGTTCACTTGCGTTGACCAAAACTGTACACACGGGATTCAAAGCCTGGTCGCACCATAGATTTATATTGTGACATTAGAATATTTTCACTTTTACGCTCTATGCCTTTCCGAACAATTCCTAACATTCTGTTTGCTTTTTTGATGGCCACCACAAACTGAGCTGAGGATTTCAGTGTATTGTCCACAGTGACGAGTGGTAACTCCTAACTTAGAACCCAGCATGTGTACATAAATTTGGATTGTTTTCCCCTATGTGCATCACTTTGCATTTGTCCACATTAAATTTTATCTGCCCATTTAGATAGCCAGTATCCCAGCCTCGCAAGATCCTCCTGCAATTCTTCACAGTCTGCTCATGGATCTTGGTTGATGGCATCTCTGGAGCCAAGAATGGGGCAGAATTGTCCCAATCCATTGTTTTCTTCATTCCTCTTTCATGGGGCAAGTGAACTGTTCCATCTCTTTCTGCAGCATAGCATATTTTTTTCCCTGTCTACATCTGCAGCCCGTGGCAGCTGCTGTTCTTTCTACAGTGTTAGTTGAAATAGCAATAACCTATGGTAAGGGAATAATTAGACTTCTCAGGGTAATTTCAGACGCGACGGGTCTTCTGGCCCACCACCCTGAACCGGGATCCATCTCGGATCCCGGTCTATGATCAGACCAGCCGTCCATCAGATGTGCCGGCCTGATCACTGTTGGGAATCTCGGAAGGGGCGGGGCTTAGCAGCACGACATGCGGCCGCTCAGCCCCACCCCCACACTCCACCGGCCGGCTGCCCTTGGGGAGATGGGCAGGCGCAGCGGTCTATCAGGCCACAGTGCCCGATCCCATCCCGTGGTTGGGACCTGATTCTGGGGCGGGGCTGGGTAACAATCGTTACCTGCGGCCATTCCCAGCCCCGTCCCAGATCATGGCCAAACTAACCACGGTTCTGGAGATGGGGCCGGCACCATGGTTAGCTTTGACCCCCGCCAGATATTCACTGTGGTGAACATCTGGCGGGGCTCAAACAGGGTGATTGACTGTGATCTCATCACGTCTGAAATTACCCTTAGACTCCCTTCTGTGGTAGACCTGAAGCCTGAATCACAGTAGAGACACACAAGCACTAAAAAAAAAACCACAGTAAGGCACAGCTCAACATTTCACTGAACTCTGATCCTGAGATGAGTTGCGTAAGCTGTATGAGAAATGTGATAATACAAATGGTACCAGCCAAGCGTATCCTGGACAAAGCATTTCCCCCCCACCCTTGAGATAAGGGAAGCATATTGAGGCAGGGGGGAGAAAGAAATATTGATCATGATTGGCATAACAGATGGGATGCCTTGATAAGGAAAGAATGCACAACATATCAATCAAGACTGGCATAATGTATAGACATTTTGAAGATGGATGGATCTATGTAGTCTGTTAGATTAATGTATGGGATTTACCTATAAATATGAAGGGGTGGAAGATAGGACCTCTTTGTATCTGCCTCCCTCCGGGACCGTTGATTAAGCAGATACCAATGTTGAGGGCTGATCATTCATGCAGTCTGTAAGAGGATGCCAATGAGAGATGTGTTGACAATAAAAAAACCTGATTCCAGTCTTTGTGACTGTAGTGTTCTTCTGAGTTATTCTTTATCAGATGAGGTCTGCTAAGCAGTGCTGGAGCCTGGCTTGAACAGCCCCAAATCTGCTATCTAGAGGTGCTTCACAGACAACCCCTTCCACCATACTGTAGAAGCATAGCCAGAAAAGCTTAAATGAGTACCCACAAAACATGTGTGTGTCCATCAATTTGTTGGTACCCAAACTGACTCAAAAAAAATGTGGATACAAATTGGTACCCAATTTTTGGATACAATTAGAGTACCCAAAGTCCTGTAACGTCTGCTTCCAGTCCCACATTTTCAGTTTTCTACCTCAGTTTACCAACCGGTAACCAGAAAATTGAAAAAATCATTGCCGGAAATTACTTTTGGAGGGAGGAGGGGGATAGGATCTGGGTTCCCAATCTGTAATTGTGTCACCATTTGAATAAGAACATAAGTAATGCCATACTTGGTCAGACCAATGGTCCATCAAACCTAGCGTCCTGTCTCCAACATCGGCCAATCTCGGTTGCTTGGGGAAAGTAAGACTAGGTAATCCATTCTCTGTTGTTCACTTCCAGCTCTTGACAGTAATAAATTATGTCCCCTGAACCTACTTGGCTAATAGCTGTTAATGGACCGACTCTCCAAGAATTTATCCAATCCCTTTAAACACAGATATACTACTCGTCTTGACTCAACACTGTACTTGAAAATGTGGGTATTGCCTGCGGGTACTAAATTAGATACCCATTTCAGCTCTAATAGCTAGGGACATAATAGCTGCTATATTGAGTTGGACCAATGATCACTTCCCCTGTCATCATTTACCCTGTATCATAGCTCTGAAACCTCACATGAACGCTATCTGTGACCCCAAACCAGTTCTTCTACATTCTCTATCCCTTTACTCTGCTTTGGTTTTGTGCTTTGGTTTGGTTATTACATCCCCCCCCCCGATCATGTCTGTGTTTCATTTTAATCAATTACTGCAATTGGGTGTGTGTAATTATCTAAATGGTGTAATCAAAATACTAAAATAGCCAACCCCGTTACCCAAAGCAGAATAACCGAATGGGTACCCAAAAGGATGCGAACAGGTAGTTGTTATTACTCAAACCAACATTTCTGGCAGGAGGGGGAGCGGTAAATTTGATGAGTTTACCTCCCTTTTGGGGTACCCATTTCAACTTTTGTCCTTCGTGAACTTGCCTAATCTGTTTGTGACCAGAGTCAACTGCTAAGCCCAAGTCTCTCGTGCAAGACTTCACTCATGTCTCTGGGCTGGTTCGCCTAGCGACCCCGGCTGAGCTTCAAAAGTCCCCGCCGCTGCCAGGCGTTGCACAAGCAATCCCGGCCGGCGGCCATCAGCAAATATTGCTTTGCAGCGGTCTCCCCTCAGTCCCACTCACTACTGTAAAGGCGGGGGTGCAACCAAGTGCCCTTCGCTGCCACCCTTTGGGTTTGGGTGAAGGGGGGAAACGAAGGGGTAACAATGTTGAGCATTTGGCTGAATCCAAATAACGCAGAAATGACCAATTTTAAATTGAACTTCAGTGTAGTTTATGTTAATAGGGGCTACATTGATCAACACTGAAACGGTTAAAAAAACGTGAAAAAGCTAAATCATAATTAGTGATATCATTAATAATACATTGTCTACTGTTGGAGACAGGATGCTGGGCTAGATGGACCATTGGTCTGACCCAGTATGGCACGTCTTATGTTTTATGTTCTTGCATTATTCGTTCAGTGACAACTTGAATGCTGAATATATAGTGCTGTGATGGGACAGCCTTTCTCAGTTCACAACAAAAACCGTCAGTGTTGATTTTCCTAGCTTTTTTCAGCTTTCGGTCATATCCCCCCCCCCCCCACCAGTGCAGGCTGTTTCAATCTTTTTAATCAGTGCAAAAAGTGCAGGGTAAACATAGAGCCGTTCCCAAAGGGATTTCTTTTAGCAGGGCCAATCCTGCCAGGGTGTGCATTATACTGAGACTATTTAAAATTGAAATAAATGGTTCTTGAAGGTGGAATTGTTTTGTTATAAGGGAGTGTCATTATAAGGAAGATTGTTTCACTTATTATCTTTTCTGGGTCCTACATATCTAAAGAACCACCTTCCTTCCCCTGATCCCCATAGGGCCCTAAGATCAGCCAAGGGCACCTGCTTTACGAGTTGTACTGGCTGCTCCACGGCTTTGAAACTCCCTTCCCTTAGAGGTTCGTCACGTCTAAGCCCAGACCTGTGCATCTTCCAAAGGGAGAGCAAAAAATATGTATTTAGCCAGGCGTTCAGCAGACACCACCTGGGGGGTGCTGAGGACTTATAAGCATTTGGAGGGAGGGTGCCTGGTTTATGGGTTTTATCTTGTATTTTATGGAGGGGTGTTTTGCTGATAACTACCCTGAACCTTCAGGGATAGGGCAATATAAAAATCTAAGTGAATAAAAAAATGTGGACAGTGAAGATTTCCTTGGGATGTTATAATTTCAGTGCAGAATGATTATGTTCTAATATAAAATCCTGCCTTTGAGTTTGCTGTCTTAGTTACTGGAAAGATCTACTTCACTTTAAAGGGGCATTTTACAATGAAGGTGTAGTTACTGGGAGGCGGAGTTAATTCAGCAAACACACCAGCTGAAATTCCACACCCGTTCTAATTCCAAATTATGTCACTATCAGATATGGGTCATATCTCCTTTTGCATAATGATTCCAATTAGAAGTTTCACCAGCGACATTCCCTTTAATTACTGAGCAATTCCATATCAAATAATTGCATTGGACAATATAGATATGTTATGACTTCCATGTCTTATAGCGATTTAATTTTAAAAGCTCTTTTCCTTTCTGGAAATAAAACAAGAACTGCTTTGATATTCTGTTTTCATTTTTTTCTCTTAAAAATGAAATACCTACTTTATTTTATTTATTTATTTATTTATTGGGAACATTTATTAACATAGGTGCCTCTAAGTAGAACACTCCCACACTCTCATCTCTGCTGCCAGTAGAACAATGAAAGCATTGTGCTAAGTAAATGACAGAAAACCCCAATCAGTTTGGCATCACAGACAAGTGTGGCTGACACGCCCCACTGAATCAATCAACATTTAAGCCATCCAAGTAGGTGCAGGAAAGGTAGTACTTTTTAAAAAAAACAAAGTGCTTTAAGTAGTGTCACTTGCACAGCTGGAGACAAATGCTAGTCTTCTGGAAAGGTTTAAATGCAAAACAGATTGACTGACATTTTAAATGGCTTAAAATGTGTGTGTGCGTGTCTGCATGTATAATTCAGGTGATCTTTTATTGGACCAAGTGTACTTGGTGAGAATATGCAGGCTTTGGGGCCACACAAGTACCCTTCCTCGGGCAGGGAACAAGTCAGACGTTCCGTGTGTAATTGTGACTTGCTACATACCTGGGGGATGGCCCCATGATACTCGGAAACTTGCATAATCTCACCAGCTACAGTTGGGCCAGCAGAAGAGATCGCCTGAAGCACTTTTGTCTCTCTCTCTTACGAGTGGGACTATAACAGGATGCTCCCTGAGGGGGTGAGTATTGGCAGAATCAACCTCCCTCCCCAAGAAGGGCAGCTCAGTGCGTTATTAATATCCTGTCTATAAAATAAAATGAGGAAATAGCACATCCTCGCCTCCCAAGAGTATAGCAAGATAGAGACCGGAGGCCCAGCCTAAACCCAACCTGGCCTGTATCTGCCCAATAGGACTATGGAAAAATTATCCTGAAACGATGCATATTGAATGGCCTCTACCATTGGGAGCACCTTCACTCCTTGGCTAGCGCTTCTTAAAGGGGTAGCGCTTCTTAAAGGGCGTCTATTTAGCCTGCTCTGTCACAGGGACCAACATGGCAACCACCTACTCTCTATAAACTGTGTGGGATGTGATATAATTTTACCTTTTAAAATAAATAAATTAATTAAATTTAAAAATGAAATATGGCTGGATGGAAGGAATGGGGTGATATGGTGAATCCAGTAACGTTCCAGAGTTGTTCTACTGGTTCGATTTGACGACTGTTTATCAGTACATTGCCACAACCATGCTCCCAGCTTTTCGTTGTTCAGATCTGGCCTTCTTTCAGTAACTGGGCTTGTATATGACTCTTTCCGAAACCACAGTGCAGGTACTGTTGTTAATGGATGACTTTTGAGTGATGACTACCACCCTACAGTACTTACATGACTCTGTTTTCTTAGGGGCTGAAGACCATACAAGATCTTTTCCTTTGCGGTCAAAGTCTGACTGGGCCAGAATTTGCAGCCTGAGCAAGGCCCAAATTAAACTGCATTAGGCACTATCTGAGGTCAGGCTGAAACGAAGCTAGGCTTTTCCAGGATCCAAGTTGTCCCAAGCCCCAGATCAAGTGTTGGGATTTCACAGAATCACAGAACTGGAAGGGTCTATGCGGGTTATCGAGTTCAGCCCCCGCCTTGGTACGGGATTGACATAAATAGATCATTCAATACGCATGCTCATCCAGCCTCTTCTTAAAGAAACCCAACAATGGGGAACCCACAGCATCTCTAGGTAACCCATTCCAATACCCAACTGCCCTTACAGTCAGGAGTCTTGGCCTAATGTTCAATTTAAATCTCCCTTTCTCCCCGCATGGCAGGACAGATGATCTTGCCTGATGAGATGTGTCCCTTCTCACTTGGATAGGCAGGATCAATAATGATGATTGACAGCCTTGTCCCATGGGAGGGGCACAGCCCTCGTCAGGACCCCAGTTTCGTTCCTGCCTTGCTGGAAGCAGGATCTAGAGACTCCTTTAGGAGCACTCCCTGTGTAGGTTAGGGATTTTTCCTTTGGCCTTTTTCTTTCTTCCTTTATTTCTGCTGGCCCGCTTCTCTCTCTCTCTCTCTCTCTCTCTCTCTCTCTCTCTCTCCCTTCCCTCCTTGGGACGGGTGGGTGGGTGGGTGTTGAGTTGCTGGCAGGGAGCCAGGGGGCCTTCCTCCATGCCTCCCCCTCCCCGCCGATGCTTTACTCTAGAAGGGTCTTCCCGGGGGTAGCTGCCACACTAGGAGTCGCTTCTCCATTTGCTGCTTCAGGCTGGCAGGGAGTTGGCGCCGCGGTGGCACCATTTGAAGTGTCCGCTTCTCTTTTTCCTGTCGCACCGCCATCTTGCGGCCCCTGACATGGTCCAGGGCCAGGAAGACCACCCGCTGGGACGCGTGGGTGGGTGGGTTGGGGTACGGTAGGAGGGGATGGGGGTTTATATTGGTTTTTATTGAATTATTATTGCTTATTTTAATGTTTTAAAATGTTAATGTTTTAAAAGCCCAGCACTCACATGCAGGACATGTCCATTTCAAAAAATGTCGATTTCGGAAACCAGCCCGGTGCACTTCTCCGTGGCAGGGGGAGTATGAAGCAGCTGCCTCAGTAGCCACACTGAAAGCCGCCCGTTAGAATCCCTCCCCACGCGCTCCACCTGAGTGGCTGCTCCGCAATTGTGCCTTTTAGCAGCCACCCCAGCCTTCCTACTTTTAAAACACCCAACAATTGTTCTCCGTTAGTTGCCTTTTCGACAAGCTGAATATACCTAGATCCTTCAGACGTTTCTCATAGGATTTGTGTTCCAAACCATATAATGTTGGTTTCTCTCCCCTGCACCCGCTCCAGTATTTCCAGGTCCTTCTTAAAATGATTTGTCCAAAACGGAATGGCTAGAGTCTAACCAGAGCTTAGCAGAGTGGTGCAGTGGTATACAATGCTTCTGTTGAATCAGCCATGATGCTCAAGAGGGAGGTGACCATGTTGGAAAGGTGTAGGGCCCTTTCTAGTGTAGCCACACCACATTCATTACTCCATAGGGGGTGTGGCCAGAACGGGAAAGAGGCGGGGCTATGACATTCGCCTGCCCTTTTCTGACATTGTTTTTTTCGCAGCTGGGGAATCCAACCAGAGTGGGCAGCACACTTGATCCATACCCAGTGGGTGAAGCCACAAGATGCACTTACCACACTTTGGGCACCTTTCCCCATTCCAGGCAGCCCTACCATACAATGCGGTGTATCTTGTGCCTGATGGCCGCCAGATGTTCCCCTCGCCATGGGGCAGGCACAGGACTTAAGGCTTAAGGACACAGTGTGTAGACGCCTTACCCAAAATGGGTTAAGGCTGCCCAAGGCAAGATAACTTGTGTGCACAGTTGCCTTCTGTCCCTCCACACAGCAGGGTCTGCTATGGGGCTTTGAGCAGTGGCCGGTAGCTTCAGTCCTCTGTGGCCACATCATGGCGGGGGGGTGGGGTGGGGATAGTGGTTCAGCCAGGGGAGAGAGGCAGGGCACTCAAGTGTCTGACACCTAGGTCTACTCTGCATCGAGGCAGGAGATCTGACAGTAGCAGGGACTGGAGGGCATCTGCCCCGCTCCCCAGACTGGCCCTGCAGGGCGGTGGCTGTGTTTGCCCGTCACGAGGCTACGCGGGGATCAGCCCTGCCACTGCTGTGTGTGACTGCACTGAGCTGCTCTGGTCAAGTCCTATCCAGTTTAGGATGGACCTAGAGGCTCTATTTTTCTGTACTCTTGGAAGGTAAGGAAGTGCTGCTTCCTCCTTTTTTATAGGAGTATCTGACACAAGAGGGACTAAGAGACTTTAAATAAGGTCACGCAAGGCATATGTGATGCAGCGGTGATCACATCTTGGTTTCCTGAACTCAGGCTAACTCTTACCACTGGTTTATTCTTCTTCATTGGGACATCATTACTTAAGCCTCAATAATGCCATTGTTAGGTGTGGCCTCGATTCTGCAAAGTGCACGCATGAAAATAGGAGTAACTCCATTGTAAGCAAATGCTAAAATGCGTTTTATCTCGGCCTTAGTCTCCACCACGACGGATTAAATGATTACCGTATGCTGTGATGCATGTGGACGCTTACGGTATTTTCTGTTTGCATTAGGCCTTGTTTTATGTGATTTTTTTTTTTTGTTAATAGTGCACCTAACAGAGATAAAACAGAGGGAAATCAGCACCATTAAGTCAGACAAAGAGCATTAAAGTTAATTGTGAAAATCTGCACAAGAACAATCCAACTGGGTATGCATTTCAAATTATTTCAGTTCCTGGCATCTAATAAAATTACAGTACGGACTTTAAATTAAGGCGATTTTCCTTTTTGTTTTGATTTATTTGCTAATATAATTGGTAATTATAGGGAGGATTTTCCCAGTGACAATTACACAGTTCCTGCTTTGGTGAAAAATGGTCCCCAGTCTGGTACTATGTATAAGACTCAGGCAGAATGTCTGTGCTCATTTCCATGACTCGACGGTGGAGATCGCTCCTTGCGACTGTATCGGGTAGAGCCCACACTATTTCTGAGAACATCTAGACCCTTGATTCTAGGGCATTACTGACCATTTTCAGGGAAATGTTTGATGCCGGATGGTATGGGGTTGCCAAACATTGTTAGCAGCAAGCTACCTGTCAACCACCCATGGAGCTTTATTTTGGCAGTCGCTATTTGAAAGTGTCTACAAAAATAAAAATAATATTGATTCCAAGCAGATTGCTTTCAACTGGAGGGAGTGGGGAAATGGACAAATAAAAAATAAATTTTTGCAAAAGCAAATTTCATGTAGACATTCAAATTCAGCTGTGATTTGTAAGGTTGTGTATCAGCACCCCATCGTCCCAGCAAAAACAGCTGACCTGGGGCTGAGTCAAGTATTAAGCATCTGGGGAAAAAAACTTCTGTATCTGGAATCGAGAGATCAATTCAGTGATACTGTACTTATCCCATGCTGCTTTGCCAGAAGCCCATGCCCGGGTGACCGTGAGGCTTGATTTTGCCCGTCCTGCGTTCTCTGCATTGGCTGCCTGTAGAGCAGCAGATTAAATTTTAAATCGGACTGTTGTTTTTTAAGACCGTGAATGGCATAGGCCCTGGCTATATTTGAAACCTACTCCAGCAGAGAGAGAGAGAGAAGCCTAGCGTGTGTACTTACCAGGCACAATCATGCTGTGTTCTCTGTGGGCATGTGTACCTATGCTGTGTGTGTTGGTTGTGCATGCATGGTGTGTGCACTACACATCTGAACGGCACGCACACTGTGGCCAATGTGTTCACTCTGGGACATTCACCAACTGTCACCAAGGATGGGAATGTTGCTTGTAACAATTTCTTCAAGTATTTTTGCATGTGTTATCAAACTGGCTCCAGCCTGATGTGTAAACATACTTTGTACAATATAAGTTTGGGGGCACTTTCCCAACATTTCCGGTGCCCCGTGTGGGGCTCCTGTCACCTCTCAAGAGATAGCAGACTCGTGACCGTGGAGGACGCCAAACCTTGGAGATGGTCCTCAGACCTCAGACTACAGCTCACTTCTCCTCGCTCGGCAGGAACAGTTGGTTGAGGGCGTGGCTCGGTCTGTCGTAGCCTCAGTTCAGGACCTTCTTGCAGCATTCTCCTGGCTAGGGAAGGGTGGCTGTAATTCAGCTTGAATCCTCTTGCTGTGCTCCAGACTGCACCATTGGTACCCAGGACACTCTGGTAAGCACTATCGTCAGCCAGGGTAAAACCTTGTGGTGTGTGCATGCGCTGCTCAAGGGGACTGCCCAGCTCAAGGGAAAATCCCTTCCTAAAGCCTGGAAGTGTGTTGGGAGGTTGGCACCTTCTCCTGGCTAAGACACAGGCACACAGTGTATGAAACCAGCCACATTCCAAAATTATGGTACCACTGATAGGGTTTCAGTCCCCCCCCCCCCCCTTGCCCACAAATTGCTAGGGCCATGCGGCCCAGTGGACAGATGGAGGGGTTCACTAATCAAAGTATACCTTCAAATCCGTCCTCAAAACCCACCTCTTCTGCTCTGCCCTTCCTAACTCCTGCTAATCATCCCCACCCAGGATTATCCCCCACCTGTTATCTGCAAACTCCCAATGTACCGTAACCAAGCCAAGAACGTGGACCTGAGTTCTCGCATCTTCATGATTGTTGCATCCTTGTCTCTCCCTCTGTTCCCCCTTCCCTGTCTCCCCTCCCCCTGGCTTTAGATTGTAAACTCTCGGGCAGGGACCGTGTCTATCTCATTCTCTGTAAAGCGCCAGGTACATCGCTGGCGCTATATAAATGCTTATAATAATAATAATAATCTTAATTCATGACAGAATGGATAACGGTCAAGGAATGGCCGTATCCTCCCTACGGAGATCATGATTGGAAGTTGGGAACTGATTCAGGAAGCCTTAGTGGGTTTGCTGCCTGATACAATAAATTACGGTTGTGTGTGTTTGTTTTTAAATAACGAGGATGGCATTATGGCCCCTACGTAACACAGCTTTTCAGAGTCCTACTAATATTTAAGTGTATGCGTTGGGGTAGGCTCATTGCCTTCGCCAACGATGACTTATGTTCCCTGCCTG
This sequence comes from Sphenodon punctatus, assembly GCA_003113815.1. Classification (NCBI taxonomy): domain Eukaryota; kingdom Metazoa; phylum Chordata; class Lepidosauria; order Sphenodontia; family Sphenodontidae; genus Sphenodon; species Sphenodon punctatus. Next base: position 1,772,845 of record QEPC01003849.1, on the reverse strand, counting down.
GGCTGTGGCTCAAGCAGCATGTTTCAGTTGCCATCCGGGAATCTTTCCCCCCCCCTTCCCCTTAATGCTTTTTTACAATATATGCAGCAGTGTTTTTAGGGCTGACTAGCCAATAGGTTTTTTTTGTTTCACTCCCCCGCTCCAATAGCCAGGCTAGCCCAGGTGCAGTGTTGCACATTGTGTGTGTGCATGTGTTGTTGTTTTTTCAAGTTTGGTTTCAAAGTTTAACATTTTTCCCACTAACTTCTTTTTGTAAAATTCCAGGGCAGCTGTTTTAATAGTAACATCGTCTCAGCTGTAGTTATTGTTTAATTTCTTTACAAGGTGAGCGGAGTAATCTGGCAGTTGTTTTTGATGGCTCCCGCCTCAACCTGTATCCATGGGCCGGTTTCCAAATATAAAAGTGCAAATCAATATTTTTGGTGATAGACCAGCTCCATTTCAGGGTATATTGGTTAAATCAAGCAGTGACCTATACCTCTAAATAAAAAGGTTCCCACCATGAAATACAGTTATAACTTTGCTACAGTAGACCTCTGGGGATCTGAAGGTTCCTTTACATAAGTATTTTATTTATTATTATTATTATTATTATTATTATTATTATTGGTAAATAACCTTTTGAGGTAAATTCCTTTCGATGAAAATGCAAGACCTGGCTCTTCCACCAGGCATTTGGTGAGAGAGAGATTTAATACCCTGCCCTGCCCACACAGTGGCTCGGGGCAGCCACAATAAAACTTTAAAAACATCAAAATAGGAGGAGTAAAACAAGTTCTATCCCCTAACCAAACCCTCCCAACCCCACCCTACCCATCCTCCCCCACAAAGGCCAGGCAGAACAGCTAAGTTTTACAACTACGTAGAAAACAAAGGCGATCCAGGGCTAAATGGTCCTATAACGGCAGGGAGTTCCACAGCTGTGGAGCGGCCACCAAGAATGCCCTCCCCATTGTGGCCCCCCGGAAGACTCGGGGCACCTTGAGGAGAGCATCTCCCGATGACCACAGTGGCTGATCCAGGACTTGAGGGCTCAGATGGTCCTGCAGATAGTTCGGGCCTAGGCCATTCAGGACTTTATAGGCAAGCACCAACACCTTGAATCAGGCCCGGAAGACTATAGGCAACCAGTGCAGTAATCGAACTGGTGTAATATGTTCCCAGCGGCCCAGTCCCACCAAGAGACAAGTCGCCGCATTCTGCACCAGCTGCAGTCTCCGAACCGTCACCATGGGTAGCCCCACGTAGAACATGTTACAGTAGTCTAGCCCAGAGGTGATGAAATCATGGATGACACTGGCCAGGTCAGTGTCCGAAATGAACACCCAAAGCCGACACACCAGATTAATTGGCGAAAGACACTCCTTCCCACAACCTCCACCTGAGCATCCAAGTGGAGCTGTGAATCAAGGAGCACCCACAGACTCCATACCTTGGGAACCAGCGGAGGACAGACCACATCAATGATGAGGGCCATCACCCCCTACACCTTACCCACCAGCATCACCTCCATCTTGTTGGGATTCAGCCTCAGTCGATTAGCCCTCATCCAGTCCCCCACAGCTACCAGACACCTGGTAAGCACTGAGACTGCCGGGCCTGGGTCTGATGAAAAAGAGAGGTAGAGCTGGGTGTCATCAGCATATTGATGACACCACACGCCAAACCTCCTGACCACCTCGCCAAACGGCTGCATGTACACATTGAACAGAAGAGGGGACAAAACAGAACCCTGTGGGACTTGACACACGAGGTCTCGGTATGATGAAAAATAATCCCCAAACACCACTCACTGAGTTCTTCAGGCCAGGAAAGAGTGTAACCAGTCAAGAACCGTTCCACCAACCCTCCCCCCCCCCCCGGTAGTCCCACAGGCGCATCACCAACATCTCATGGTCAATGGTATCAAAAGCAGTTGACGTATCTAATAAGATCAGCAGGACCAAACTACATAAGAACATAAGAATGCCATACTGGGTTAGACCAATGGTCCATCTAACCCAGTATCCTTTCTCCGACAGTGGCCAATCACGGTGGCTTGGGAGAAGCACCCAACAGGTCACAATGGGGGATCCATTCCCTGTTGTTTTCCCCCAGCTCCCGTCATGTTC
>QEPC01003849.1:1730070-1769144 GCA_003113815.1 Sphenodon punctatus | reverse complement strand
GGGGGTGTCCCCCCTTCCACCCGCGCAGCCTGGGAGGGGGAGGGGGAGGGAATTAATTTATTTCATTGGTTTTAATGGGGACACAGCGCCCCATTGAAACCAATGAAATAAAACCAGTACCGGTATACCGGATTTAATCCGGGAATCCGGTTTTCGTAGAACCGGTAAATCCGGTAACCGGTAATGGGCCCGGGGTCCCACCACTACAAAGAACTCATTCGAGAATCTTCTCTGCAATGCCCTTATCCTCCCTGAGCGCCCCTTTTACTCCCTTGTCATCTAATGGCCCCACTGACTCCCTAGCAGGCTTCTTGCTTCTAATGTATTTGAAAAAGTTTTTGTTGCTTGTTTTTACCTCTTTATCAAGCCTCCCTTCAAAATCTCTCTTGGCCTGTCTTATTAACACTTTTGTTGCCAGTGTTTATGCTCTTTTGTATTATTTTCACTGGGACTAGCCTTCCATTTCTTAATGGGTGCCTTTTTGGCTCTAATAGCCTCCTTCACCTCCCCATTTAGCCATAGTGGAAGACTTTTCGTCTTCCTGCTTTCTTTTTTAACTTGTGGGATGCATTTAATCTGGGCTTCCAGATGTGTGCTTTTTAACAGTCTCCACTTGCAAATGTGTAGCCCTTGCAACTGTGCTTTTTAGTTTCTTTTTAACTAGTCTCCTCGTTTTGTCATAGTCTCCCTTTTTAAAGTTAAATACTACTGCTGTACTTTTGTTTGTCTTTCTCACTCCAGAAATTATGTCAAATGTGATCATATTATGATTGCTATTCCCTAGTGACTCCGCCACAGTTACTCCTTGCACCAGGTCCTGCGTGCCACTCAAAACTAGATCAAGCATAGTTCCTACTGTCATTGGTTCCAGAAACAGCTGTTCTAGGAAGCAGTCATTTATGGCATCCAGAAATTTGACCTCCATGTCCCATCCCAAGGAAACATTCACCCAATCAATATTAGGGTAATTGAAATCACCCATTATTATTATGTTGCCGACTTTACTAGCCTGTCCAATCTCTGATCTAATTCCCAGTGCAGATCGTTGACCAATGCCACAAGCACAGTCTCGGTGCCATAACCCAGGCGGTATCCAGACTGTGAGGGATCAAGAAAACCGACAAGATCCAAATGTTCCTGCAGCTGCCGGGCAACCACCAGTTCAATAACCTTCCCTTTTTAGGGAAGGTTAGAGACAGGCTGATAGCTGGCAAGGGAGTCAGTGTCAAGCAATGTTTTCTTGAGCAGGGGGCCACACCACTACCTCCTTAAGGCAGCCCAGCACCCTACCCTCCCTGAGGAAGACATTGACCACCCCAGCCAGTAATGGCCCCATTGTCTCCCAGCAGGCCTTAACCAGTCAGGACGGGCATTGATCTAATTCACAACAGGTAGCCCTGACAGCCCCAAGAACATCCTGCACATCGGTGGGGGTCACCAAGTGAAACTGATCCCACAAACTAGGACAAGGCGGGGCTTCCATAACTTCTGGTTTCCCCACTGCAAGAAGTGTGGAGTCGAGTTGTGGTGAATTCGAGCGATTTTATCTGCAAAATAATCCACAAGCATGTCACAGCGGGCGCAAGATGACTCCACTCCAAGGTAGAGGGAGGCAGGCCTGACCAGCCCACACACCACCCGGAAAAGTTCCACTGGATGGGATTTTGCGGATGCTATGATGGCAGCAAAACCCTCCTTTTCTGGTGCCCACATAGCCACGGCATAGGCTCGTAAACTAGCTCTATGTCGCAGATGGGTGATGAGTGGGGTTTGAGTTAGGGTGGTAGGGTTTTATTATTCCGCCCAGTTTTAATTGCACGATGTGCATTGTTTGATATTTTATTAATGTTTTAATTTATTATTATTATTATTATTATTATGGTATTTTGTATGGTTTAATTGATTGTTAGCTGCCTCGAGCTGCTGTGAGCAGAAGAGGCGTGGTATAAATATTTGATCAATTAAAAAAAAAATACTTCCTACCGCCCTGTATTTCCCCCTACCTCCCCCTATTTCCTGACAGGCAGGGTAGGAGGTCAAATAGGAGAGACTTACCTCCCCAAAGAAATGGGATTAAAGTGGGGAAGGAGTTCCTTACTCCAGAGAGGATAATCCTTTGTACATGAGAGTGGTAAATATCTCTACTCCTCGTTCCCTGAAGCTATCAGTTCTTCCTTTTTTTGTTTATTGTTTCCCTTCCCTAGATCTGCCACATCTCTCTGCTTCGCTGATTCTTTATCTTCCTGACACTTCCACCCAAATGCCCAAATTTGGGAGATTAGGGGAAGAAAAGAGCTATGTTCGTGGGAGTAGTTATTCCAGTAATCCCTGCAGAGTAACTACCCTTGCTCATGAACAGGCCTGAAACTCTATTTCAAGTTTCTCTCGATTCTCATCGGGAATCATGGTTCTTGGCGCATTCTGACCAACGAGAATGAGCTGAGAACCAGCATTGCCTCAGCTGCGTTCTCTCAGAGAAACTCGAGAAAAGTGGGGTTGCGGGGGGACTGTGCATGCGGAAAATGGCCATCAAGGCTGTTCTGCACACGTGTAGCCCTTTTCCAAAATGTCGGTGACGCTGCTGGTGTCACTTTGAAAAAGAGATCTGCATGCGCAGAACGGGGGCCACTCGTGCATGTGCAGTTGTGTTTTTTTTCTTTTAAAACGAAATTCTCATTGAGATCTCGCACTATGAGCAAGTCTTTCCAAAATCTCACTAAGGGCTTTCATTTCAGCCCTGCTCATGAACTCTGCCCCACCCCCGGTTATAGTGATGGATTCAGAATATATCTCCTTGACCAGCCATCTGTAGCAGGACAGAGCATTGTTTAATGAACATTTTCACCCAAAATTTCAATGCCATCTCCATGGTCACCTGGGACCAGCCCCTCTGACCCAGTTCAAGCCTAACCGCTGCATGAGGGGCACCTCTTGGCTGACCCACAAAACCCATAAGAAACTTTGCCTGGACCGGATTGATAGCCTAGAAGTGGGAGAAACCCCATAGTTCGGCCCCATACATGACTTGGGCCCGCTCCTTACTGTTGAAAACTCCTCCTCTCCTCTTCACCTCATATGAGGGATTACCTAGGTTGGGTCCCTGATCAGGGACAAATGGCTGAATACCTTGCCATTTCCATCTCAGCTAGAGCCAAGCACCTTATGTTCAGTGCCGGGGTAAATTCTTTCCCCTCCCAAGTGCTGGAGGGCCGTAGGCAGGGAGTGCCGTTCTTGGAGCGCTGTGTCCTTTCGACAAAGATTCGGTAGAAACCATTAGTCATATTGTCCTACGTTGTCATCTTTATGATGCCCCTAGGGATGAATTTTTGGGTGCCCATTTGAGTCTCTTCCCAGGGAGGTCCGACATGTCTTTGCTCCAGTTATTGTTTAACTCCCCTGACCCTCAGGATATCAGAAATTTGGCAGCCTTCTTAGTTAAGGCGGCCCACTCTAGGCAGGCCTTTCTGGAGTACAAACACTGGGTTCCAGCTCACCCTTAAATTTATATTCTACCCCCTCCCTATGGACTGGGATTATGACCCATTGTAGTTCCAAATCTCTTTTGGGTTTGGGTTTGTTTTCTCCCCATGGTTATTTTCCATTTTAATTGTTATTGTCTATTATTGTTAATTGCGCTTCTGTGAGGGGGCAGTGGGCCTTTTATTTAAATCTGCTTTATCTCCCCATTGCCGGGGTGTTTGTCTGTGCTCCCACTGCTAGTTAGGGGCTGGAGGGCACTCTGTTTCTAGCATGGCCTACTGCCTTTTTCATTTGTGTATTATTACTATCAGGTCCTTCCCCTGGCTTTCCCCATATTGTGTTTCCCATTCATTACTGTTTTGTGTATTATGCATGATATGGTCTTGGACCGTAATAAATGATTGATTGATCGAATATATTGTGAATGGGTGATCAAAGTGCCAATCAATCAGTCAAAATGCCAGGAAGCGAGCAAGGAAGAGCATTATGGGGTTGTGTGAGAGCCCTATTATATAATGATCCAAACTAGAATAAAACATCTCTGTAAAATGTTTTAATCCCATCTAATTTGACACTGCCCTTTCCATTACTGGTTTAACCACATGGGTGGGGGCATGTAATCCCAAGCAGGATCTACAGAGGAACCAAGCGCTCTGTTGATAAAATGATTTATTAATTTCTGCTACATGCGGGAGGTTTAGGATCCTATAGAGTCACTATCGCTGTGAAGTTCATCAAATGTTTTGGGACGAAGGAAGGAGAGGGAGTGAAATGGGGGGGGGGGCAGAATGGGAGATGAAAGGGTTGCTTGAATAGCAGATTGTGAAAAGGAATGTATTTAGAAAGAACATTTTATCATGGTGATATTTATGCGTGCTGGAAGGAAGGCAGCATAAGAGCATGGTTTTTACACCCACTGGGGCTTTTATGCTATTGTAGAAGGGGGTGAGGAGGAGTCTAGGTTGGTTTGAGAATTGTACATTTCTTTATTTCTGCTGTTTTTCAACAATAGATCCCCCCCCCCCCCCCCTTCTCACGCTTAGATTTATTGAAATCTCTGTGAAAGGAACAAAGCTCTGGGCTTCTGACTTACAGTTCAAAACAGAGGCCTCATCAAAATCCCCCCAAAGTCAGTGGGAGTCTTTAAGTTCAGTGGGCTTTGTATCGGGTCCCTATGATTGTCTGGGCATTGCTCCAAATGATTCATCCCTTCTTGAAAAGAATCATTGAAGTCAATGGAAAATTGTAATCTCTCTAGAGAATTATTATTTTTTTGTTTGCTTGATTTTGTTAACAAAAACACCCTGTAGAATTTAGCAGAAAATTATAGTCCTATTCTGTAGAATGGTTTGAAAAATCAGTTAAAAGAAAATCCTTCTCTGTTTTGTATTCATGTTTAGACCCACAAATAAGTAAACAGGTTTTGTTTTTAATTTAATATTTTAAAACTCTCAGGGTCTTGAGAGCAACCTGGAATTACTCATTGCAGCAGGATTTGTCACTTTCCATGAACCCAGAAGAGAAACCAATCAAATTCTTTGACAGTTGCCCAGGATGACATAAATTCTGCCTTTCTCTTGATTGGGGTAGAGTGAGAAAGTGTAGTAGTAGTAGTCGTAAGTAAGTTTATTGACTTGTTTGGCCATAGGCCGTAGCAAGAATTAAACAAAGAGTGAGAGAGTGCTGTATAAATAAAATAAAATTTGTGATTGATGATGATTTTCCAAGTAAACAACTTTATATAAATACATTTGTTTTATAGTTTTACCATTCCTCATGAGATTACAGTTGTTAGTAAGATTTGAATTTGTGCCATAGGGTGAAAACAGACATGACGCTAACCACCCTTGGTCAAACATGCATAAATGACCACCCTTGGTCATTTATGCATGTTTCAGGGCTGCATAGGGCACCAATACAACCCTGCAACATGCATAAATAACCACCAAGGGTGGTTAAAGGGTGGTTAGCGTCATGCCTGTTTTCACCCGTAGGTAATGGAGGAGGTGAGCCAAGGTGGTAAACTTGCATCCCTCTTGATTTCACCTGACCCTGCCTCTTAAAATGGTGAAATCATAAGAGTTGGAAAGGACCTTGAGGATCATCTAGTTCAACCGCCTGCCTGAATACAGGATAACTACAGCAACGACATCCCTGACCGACAGCTTCCCAGCCTCATCTTGAAGACCTCCAGTAGTGGAGAGCCTGCAACCTCGCTAGATAGGTTGTTTCATTGCCACACAGGTCTTACTGTTAGCACATTTTTCAAGCCTCGTTCAGGCAGGGGACAGAGTTGTGTCAAGAAAGGGCCAGGTGGAGGGACTTTCCCACCCTTCCCATTGTGTCCATGCCCCCTTCTGAGCACTGTGACAACACAACACTCGGAAAAGTAAGTGTCCACATCAGCAACAGGCGGAGTGAAGAGCTTTTTCTGCTCCTTTCTGATGTGACTGTCATTGTGTGTAGTGCTGTGATGTCCCAATGCTCCTCAGCTCTTCTCCCGATCCTGTGTCCTGTAGCTATTTCTACCAGTCTCCCCTGCTGGTAGCTTCTTTTCTTTGGGAACACAACTTCCCTATAAGCTAGATTAATTAGAAGGCCTAGCAAATAAAGCTGGCCAACCAAGAATGGTTTGGTTTGGTCAGTGCATGTGCATTAAATAATAGCATGGCCCTTTTTCAGATGAGTAAATGAAGAGTAATAGAAGTTATCTAACGTGAGCAAAACTGATGCGGAGCAAGGAAAAAGACCAGGAATTCGGGCATCTTATCCATTCTAATCAGTCATCACAATTGTGATTTATTTTTTAATTTTAAAAAATAATAATAATTAATGATTCCGTAAAGCTAATCACACCCTATTAATTAAAAATGCCTATCTCCTTTCTCAGTGGATGGCTACCTTCAAATTTAGAACTTAGTTCATTGTTCAAAGTTGGGAACAGGAGGGAAATATATCCAGCTAAAAGTCATCAGGCTACCAATATGAAAACAAACAACAAAACAAAATAATAATAATAATAATAATAATAATAATAATAATAAATAATTAATTAAAATTAAGGTTTTCTGTTAAGCGGGGTAAGAAAAATATGGTTTAAGAGTCCTTGGTGATGTGGATATTTTATAAGGAGAAGCAGTCTCCATTATTTATTTATTTATAGATTTCTTGATTCCTTTGTTGAGCGCATTCACCTGAGAAAATTTCAATACGTAAAGTCCCCCCGTCAGTTTATACACAATGAAACACTGCAGACGTGCCTGCCACATTCTCATTTGAAAGAATATATATAAAAAGACTCTTTTTTTGCATCCTTCCCAGATGCCACTCAACAAAATGGTTTCCTATGCAGATAAGACATGTTGATATAGTGGATAACACAGGGCATTTTATGTGGACTACCTTCTGAGACAGTATTAATATTTATTCATTTGGGTTTAAAAAAAAAAAATGTCCATTAAGAAAAAAAAAAAATAGCAGCAGCTGTGGGACAAGCTAAATTATATTATCGTGGCACGAATTGAAGGAGCATGTTCTTTGCTTTATGTTCCCTATAAATGTTGTTTGTTTTCCATCAAAGTCATTGGAACCATTAGTAGATCACTTTGAAAAGTCAGGACTTTAAAAATCTACTGAACTGAACTGTTTTATGAAGGTACATCAGCAATAGAGGACTATAACAAAGGGTGAAAACAGACATGACACTAACCACCCTTTAACCACCCTTGGTGGTTATTTATGCATGTTGCAGGGCTGTATTGGTGCCCTATGCAGCCCTGAAACATGCATAAATGACCACCAAGGGTGGTTAGCAACATGCCTGTTTTCACCCAAAGATGTCAGATTGACCTTTTTTCTCGCACCTGTTTTCCATTAGTGCAACTCGAGTGGTATAACTGTAGTTTTTCCGGTTTTGCGTTACCGTAAAATCATAGCTGTAAGCCCTGAAGAGGGCCATCGGGACTAACTCCTTTGAACTCCTGCGTAGTGTAGGTCTCAGAAGCTCACCTGATCCATTGGGAATCAAAGAGAGCAGGCTGGGAAACCTTTTCAGGGACAACTGGGCAACTTAGTGCAAGCCCCATGGCGCACATCCAAATTAGAAGTGGAGATACATAAGGGGGTGCACTCAAAAAGACATGAATCCACATCATGGATATGCCCACTTCTCTTGTGTGCATGCCCTCTTCTTGACTCCTTTCCCATGAACTCAGTCTTTCAGTGTTTGTGAGTAGGGACTGGATCTAGTGGCTAGATCCAGACACTGGAAAGCGGCCGAATAAAAACTAGTGGTGGGCTGCATTTGTTCCGTGGGTCTGACTTTCCACACCCCTGAATTAGCAAACAGAAAGATGTCCAGTGTTGAGTTAAAGATCAAAACTGGGTCACAAAACCTCGGAAACAGCGCAAATAGAGCTGAAACTAGTAACCGCAAAAATGGGTATACCATACCCCCCAAATTCCTGGTACATGAATTGACCCAACATCGCCAATTCTGACCTGATTCTGGTATCCAAATTTCCAGAAAGTTGATCTCCAGTGCTGATTTGTTTCAATGTCAATACTGGGGTTTTTTCTTCCAATTTCTAAAACTTTTTTTTTTTAATTGTTTTTTGTCTCAGAAATTCAACTTTTGGTCCTGAAATGTCGAGTTCTGATCCCTATTTTACAAATTCTGACCCCGATTTTTCTGTTCCTTTCCATTCCTGATTTTCCCCCAATATATACTGACTGGTCATTGGAATCTCCAAAAATCTGTACTGGAAATTATTGACTTTTCAATGTTTCCAGGTGCCCAATCAGTTATGAGTAGCCGATTCGAAGGGGACTTGGCTGGGCATCCCTGGAGAAGGCTTGTTACTGGGGCTGCAGCAGCTGGGTATTCTCGTTTTCCTTCCTCCCAGGTAACTTTATTTGTAAACTGCTGCCCAGAGGGCGGTGGCCAAAGGGTGCCACCAAAGGGTGAAAGGCTGTTGGCAGACTGTTTGCGGGATGGTGTGGCAGTGGCGGACAGAAACCCTGTTTCTCCAGTGATTGGGGAGTGAGTGGCTCGGATAGAGCTGCACCGGGCGGCTGAACACTTGCCGGGATTTTTGGACTGCCCTGTCGGGAAACAGACTATACTTGGGCTATTCAGTGCCCGAAACTGCTGTGGGGAACTTTACAGGAATTTCCGCTGCTCCGCAACCTCTTGTCTTGCAGAACAGTGGAGGATAACGTGGGAGACCAAGCAATCTTTTAGGATTTGGCCCTTTACCCCAGCACCCTCCTAAGGAACAGGTTTTGATAATTGTCAAGCTGGTATTTTATATAGATACATAACCCTGTTTAAAGTCTGGCTAGTTGTATTGTGGAGTAGCACATCCAAGTACCCAACATGGTACTCACAAAACGTGGTTTTACCTGGGGGTAGTAAATCAGCTACTTTTTTCAGCTATTATTGCGGTGTCTCTGAGAGAAGGGAAAAGTGAATGGGAAATATATAGGAAGATATAGATAGTGCTCCTTAAGAACAGCCAGCCAAATCTTTGACCATACAAATTATTTATTTATTTATTTATTTATTTTTGTGTTTAGACTTATCTGTCGCCCTTCCCACAAAGGCTCAGAGTGGCTCACAATCAAATAACGATAATAAAATTTTAAAAAATGAAGATTGAAAAATCCAGAACTTTAACGTGTGTGTAAAAATGCCCAATGTGTCTGCAAGGGAGGAGATTGCTGCAGTAGTAATTGGGTTTGCCGCGTTCATCTGAATGCTACCAAAGAGGAATAGTTACTTTGATTTACCTCTAATCATCAGAATGTGGCCTTTAATTTGCTAGCACAAATCCCAGTATTTCCCATCCAGGTGCACCAACAAAATGGGCAACCCAACATTTTAAGAAAGCACGAAGCCCAAACCAGGTTTGTACCTGGCAGCAGGATCCCACACCTTGATGCTTCTCTCCATGCCCAAAGTCCAGTGTCTGGTTCTCCGGCATTCCTCCATAATCTCCCTTAGTTCTCTTGCTGCCTTCTGAACCCTTCCCCACACTTATGGAGGCCATAGAGCAGCAGAACACACCTAGGACTGAAGGCAAAATTTTGCCTGTTCCAATTTCCAATTGAAATTAAACATTTTGTTTGTCCCAATCAAACATTGGCACAAACAATAGTACCTTCCTATTTGGATTGAAAAATGTGTGGTGTTTTTTTTTTAAAAAGTCTGTGTGTGAAAAATGGACCCTGGGTGTTCTGTGCATGCACTAAGTGGTGCTGCCCTTACTTCACAAAAACAGAATGGCTGTTTTGTGAAGGCTCAGTGTTACTACCTGTCTTCTTTTCCCAGTACTGAAGCCCTTCTGGGCTTTCAAATCTCCTTCGTGATTGGCCTTGTGCATCAGACTGTTGGGAGTTCTGAAGTCTAGTGCACTTATAGGCTTAGAAGGGATAGGCCCAAGATGACAAGCAGGCCTTATTAAAGGGGCTGCTGCCAGCTTTGTCACAAGTGGACAGTGCTCAGTGTAAGACACAGTGACTTTTCAAGCACCCGGACGTGACCTCGGGGGAGGGAGCACAAAAGGAGCCGCATGCGCTCTGCCGTAGGACGCGAGCCATGAGGCCGCAAGCCGAAGGGCCGTGGCCAAAGGGTGCAGCCCTTTGGGGACCGCAGAGGGTGCAGGGGGCTAGCATGCTGGCAAGTCAACTGTATTTTAAGAGGAGAGGGTGGGAGGGGAGGCATTCCCCCATGGAGAGAGTATGGGGGCTGCCTTGGGGGGTTGGGGAGGGGGAGGGGGAGGAATGGGGGAGGGGGGAGTTGTCCCCGGCTTGGACCCATGGTGGCAGCATGGGAATGGGCCGGTGGAGGGTTGCTATAATGATGGTAGGGGGGGGGGGGTGTATCCGGCTCTCCATGGCAGGGTGGGGTGGGGAGGTAATGCCGGCCTCTGGTGGCAGCATGAGGTCTGGTTGAAAGGGGGGGAGTGGGATGGGGGAGAAAATAGGGGTAGGGTCTCTGGTGTTGACTCCTGGTGGCAGCAGGGGACGTAACTTGAGGCGGGGGGTGGGTGAGGGGAGGAAGGGGGATATGAGGTCCGGAGGCAGGGCGGGCAGCCCAGAGGTGGGGGCCAGGAGGTAGTAGATGGGGGGAGGGAGCGGCTATAGGGGTGGTTCTGGGGCGAGGACGGTGTGGTCCAAGGGGACAGATGACTCGTCCTCCCAGGGGACCAAGGTACCTGTTGGAGGTTAGGAGGGTCACCCTCCCTTCAAGGGTGAGGATGAGGCAGGGTCCAGGGTCCACCTATGGGGGGATGATGCTGTTGAACGCAAAGTCTGTAGTGAACAAGGCCCCAGTTATCCGGGATCTTATCCTGAATGGGGTGGCAGACCTTGCGTGCATCACAGAGACCTGGCTGGACGAGGGGGCTGGACCAGTTCTGGCGGACCTCGTGCCAGCCGGATATGCTGTGCAGCACCAGCCTCGTACAGGGGTCCGGGGGGAGGGGAGGTGTAGCTATCATTTTTAGGGAGGACTGGCCAGTTAGGAGATATCCAGTCCAGGAGATTCCAGGTGTGGAGGCCCTCCTTGTGGTGGTTGATTTGGTTGGGGGCAAGCTTGGGGTGTTACTGGTATATCAGGCCCCTTCCTGCCCAGCGGCATCCCTTGTCGCTCTAGCAGAGCTGGCCTCAGAGGTAGTGTTTGACTGCCCCAGGACCGTGATCTTTGGGAACTTCAGCACTCATGCTGATGCTGGTGTTGTAGGAGCGGAGCGGGGGTTCATGCCCGCCATGGCAACCATGGACTTGTCCCAAGTTGTCAACTGCCCGATTCACGTGGGGGGACATATCCTTGACCTGGTCTTCTGTTCTGGCCGTGAGGCGGGTGATCCATTAGTGGGGGATGTGAGATATATGCTCTTGTCATGGACAGACCATTATCTCCTGCACACCAGCCTCCTAGCGCACCCCCTCCAGAAGGGGAATGGACCAGTTAGGTTGGTCCACCCTCAGAGGCTGATGGAGCCGCAGCAGTTCCAGGAGGCTCTGAGGGAGTTATCCCTGGATCCTGATGGCCACTCAGTCGATGTGCTGGTACAGCATTGGAACACCTTGCTGGGGGAGTCCATCGACAGGGTGACTCCGAGACATCCCCTGTCCCCGTCTCGTCAGCACAAGGCCCCTTGGTTTACCGAGGGACTGCGGTGTATGAAGCGGGTAGGCAGGAGACTAGAGCGATGCTGACATCGGACTCACTCTGAATCTGACCGATTTCTCCATATGACCCATTTGTGGTCCTCTGTTGAGGCTGTGAGGACAGCATAGAAGGAATTCTTTGCTGCCCTCATAGCGTCTGCAAATCCGCGTCCAGCGGAGCTGTTCCGGGTGGTGCGGGGGCTGGTCAGTCCAGCCTCCCTCCGTCTGGATGGGGACTTGTCCCAAGCCCTCTGTGAGGAGTTTGCCATCTACTTTGCAGACCTGATCGCTCAGATCCAGAGTAATTTTGACACCGGGTTGGATGCAGTAGATGAGGAGTGTGAGGTTATGGAGGCACCGTCTGGTTGATCTTTCTGGGAGGAGTTTCAAGAAGTGACGCCAGCTGATGCAGTGGATGTCTTGGGGTCTGTTCGAGCCACAAGTTGTGAATTAGATCCGTGCCCGTCCTGGTTGGTAAAAGCTTCCAGGGAGACATTGGGTTCTGTTCTGGTGAGGGTGGTTAACTCTTCCTTTCGGCAAGAGAGGTTGTCACCCAGTCTCAAGGAGGCTGTGGTGCACCCCATGCTGAAGAAGCCTTCACTGGATGTGGATGCACTCGCCAGTTACCGTCCTGTCTCTAATCTTCCCTTTTTAGGGAAGGTTATTGAACGGGCAGTGGCTCTGCAGCTCCAGGCGCATCTGGACCGTATCAGTTTCCTTGACCCTTGTCAATCTGGGTTCCGCCCTGGCTATGGTACTGGGACAGTGATGGTGACTTTGGTGGATGATCTCCACCGGGAGATGGATACAGGATGTTCTACATTCTTGATCCTGCTAGATCTCTCAGCCGCTTTTGACACCATAGACCATGGGCTGCTGAGACAGCTGCGAGACCTGGGGAGCCTGGACGCGACTGTCCTTGGGTGTTTCCGCTCATTCCTCTCGGGGAGAAGTCAGCGGGTGGTGCTGGGAGCTGAAACATCATGCTCCCGGACTTTGATCTGTGGTGTTCAGCAGGGTTTGATCCTGGCTCCAATTTTGTTTAATGGGTATATGCAGCCCCTGGGGGAGATAGTGAGAGGGTTCGGGGTGCGATGTCACCAATATGCTGATGCTACTCAGCTGTACCTTTCATTTTCAACCGACCCAGGCCCTGCTGTCTTGTTGCTTTCCCAATGTCCGGAGGCTGTGGTGGATTGGATGCGGCAGAACAGACTGAAGCTCAGTCCTGATGAGACGGAGGTGATGGTGGTGGGTAGGGCGAGGGAGGTGCCAGCCCCTCTGGTATGGGGTGTCTGCCCTCCCATAGCCCAGCAGGTTCGAAGTCTGGGGGTGGTTTTGGATCCGGGCCTCCGTCTGGATCGGCAGGTGGAGGTGGTGGCTAAAGCCGCCTTTTGCCAGCTGTATCTGGTACGAAGGCTGTGCCCATACATTTCCAGGCCTGACCTGGCCACTCTTATTCACGCCTTCATCAACTCGAGGCTAGACTACTGCAACGCGCTCTACGTGGGGCTTCTGTTGGTTCTGGTGCAGAGGCTGCAGCTGGTGCAGAATGCAGCGGCCCATCTCCTTACAGGGACGAGGCGGCGGGAGCATATAACACCTGTGCTCCGCACTCTGCACTGGCTGCCTATAGCATACCGAACCAGATTCAAGGTGCTGGTATTGACCTATAAAGCCCTATATGGTCTGGGCCCCTCATACCTTGGGGACCGTCTCGCCTTCCATGCCTCAGGGCGATCCCTGCGGTCTGCCGGGGGCACCTTCCTGGAGGTCCCCCATGTTAAACGGGGGGGTCACAATGGAGAGGGCGTTCTCGGTGGCTGGGCTGTGACTCTTGAACTCCGTCCCGGAGGAAGCTCGCCTGGCCCCAGGTCTGATGGCTTTTCGCCGAGCCTGTAAGACCTGGCTGTTTGCCCAGGCCTTCCCCTTGCCTGGGCTCTTCAAGTTACCAGTGCCACAGAACCAATGCCATGCAAAAAGGGTGCCATTGTGGGGTGTGAATGTCTGGTTTCCTTACTGATTTTCTGCTGGGAGTCTGGTTTATCTGTTCAAGTATGGTCTGTTCAAGTTACCAATGTGCCACTGTACCAATGCCATGCCAGAGGGTGCCCGTGGGTGTGAATGTTTGGTTTCCTTCTTGTGGGTGTTATCAGGCTGGCTGGCTTCTGGTGGGATTTCTCCACGCACTTGCGCTGTGTAGTTTTCTTCATGAGCGAATCTTCCACTCTTACTAGCCTATTTCTTCTGTGCACTGCTTGGTTGGCATAATAATTATTTGACAGTGGGTGCTCTCACTGCGGAGGTGGGCCATGCTGTGGATACACACACTATTGTTTTTTTGGGTGTTTTATGTCTTGTGCATGCAGTTGCACTTTTGTGGGGTTTTCTTCTGGAGCAATTGTCCCACTTTTGCTAGCCTGCTTTTCTGTGTAGTGCTTTGGCTGTGGGTTCAAGAACTTTTGCCAAGATGGGACCAGCTGGGGCACTGGTGTGATCATTTCTTGTTAATAATATTGGGAGGGGGGCGGGGGCTTGCCTTGTATACGTGGGCGGAGCACACACAATGGAGGCTTTTGGAGGGGGGATGTCTTGTTTCTTGTGTGTGATTGTTACAGCTGTTGGTCTGTCTGGTGTCACCCATGGAGCCACACATGGACCCCCCTCCCCCCCCAAAAGTGCTTGTTGAAACTTGATTGATCAATTTGATTTGCTTTCTAATGTAGCCTTTGGACTTTCTTCCGCGGAGCACCCCAGTCCAACCCCCTCCCACCCTGAGCTTCAAGCCTTGCATGTGTATCATTCATGGGGCATGCATGAGGGTGGGGGGGAACTTACTGATCACATACCCTTGTGGTGTTTTTTGTGCTGGCTTCTGTCTCTCTCACACTGTCTTTCATCCTGCTGGCAGGTGCAGCACGGGGAGAGAGGGCTGCATGTGTTGTCCTGCACCCTGGTTGGCTAGGAAATAGGAGGGAGGGGGAAGGAGGATGGAGTGGATGAGGTGTTGTGCACATTGTACGCACCCTGATTGGCTAGGCAATTAAATGGCTGCAGCTCCTGCGCGTGGCAACACCTGCTGTGGCGCCAAGCTGGCGCCGAAGAGTTCAGTGTTTGAGGTTTTCCAATGTCCCGGACTTCAGTTTCTGAGCAATGAAGCTTCGGAAAGAGTGCCAAAGTGCCGCCTATTCAGAATTCGGAATTCAGTCCGAGTTCCCGGAAGTGCTATTCCGTTAAGCTCTAGACAGTACATCATATCCCTGACCATGCTGCAGCCCTGTAGACATTCCTTGAGTCACCGGCCCCACTCCCCTCGGCAGCGGTGAACTCTGAGAGGCTGATCACCCAGCCAGCCCATGTTGTGATCTACTGGAGACTAGACGATGATCCACCGACCAGTCAATCGTAATCTACCTCTTGGCCACCCGTCTCCTAAGCCTTCTTCCTGCAGGAAATCAGACTCAGAATTAGACTACTGAGAGCGAGTCTCTTTTGTGAGGAATGTCAGTGGGTGAAGCCACTTTTGAAGGGAGTGAGACAGAGAAAATTCACGTTTGCAAATTGCTCCTGACATTTCATATGGAAGCTGGAACTCTGGAGCTTGTTAATGTGACATTAAAATTAAGTTGGCATCCGTTCTGCCTGCATAGTACTCTATTGTGCATACTCGAGACCCTATTTTACCTTTTAAAAGATTATTAAAGAACACACACCCCCCTTGTTAAAATGGCAATGACCTTCTTCCACTTTTTATCAGGCCTACATGTCCCCACCCTGTCCTTAATTGCCTTCCAGGGCTGTCTGAACGCAATAGTCACTCATTGTGGATTTATCTCATTAGTGAGATAATAATGTGCCTATAGAATAGCTTATTACCGTGCAGTCTCACCAGAGCACATTCTTGTTCAAAGAACAGGGAAGTTGGATCATTTTAGGAACCTGATCACATCATTAATATAATGCTGCATATTTCTTAGATTCAGAATAAATGTTCGGTTTTGCAGTCATTTTCTTAGAAAAAGGAAAACATTTATCTGTCTGCGGAAATAGAATAAAATCTTCTACGGCTTTGCTGAGAATCCTGCATTCTCCTGCAAAAGGATGCCTCTCTGTGATAAGCCGGGGGCCATTATAAAATTATACGATCACAGGGTTGGAAAGAGCCTCAATGGCCACCTAACCCAAGCCCTGGGCAGGATATCCTTTTCCCTACAGCATTGCAGATGGAAGCTTGCCCAGCAAGGGAAAGATAGAGGGTGCTGAATAAAGTAGCTTGCAAAGGACAACAAAATTGGTTTTTAATATAAGGATAAATGTCCATATTGCCAGAAGCTGTTCCCGACCATCAAGCATCTCCCTAGTCTTCGGGGAAGGAAAGAATAAAATGTAAATAAATAAATAGTGCAGAGTTAATTCTATGCCCCAGGTATTGAAAACATCCAAGAGAGGAGATTTGACATATTGTATGAAGAAACTACAAAGGAATTGGCCGTGTTCTTTATCGAGTAGGACTGAATCAAGAATCGTTTTGAGAGAGCTGAGCATGGTCAGCAAGATCTCAAGAAGATCTCACTGATGGTTTGAGAATCTCATGAGATTCTTGGAAAAAAAATTAAAAGCCTCTCTGCATGCACAAAATGTCCGTTGGGCTCATACTGTGCATGCGCAGCCCTTTTCCAAGATGGCTTGGGCTGTGTTGGTACCATTTTGAAGAAGGGAATCTGATTGGCACATGTGCAGAACCAGCTGTCCTTTTCAAAAATGGTTTCACTGGGTGTTTTTACACACACGTTTCTCCTGGATGTTCGCTGTTACATCCTGAATTTTCTGTGGGTCTAAATCACTCACCCTGATCTTAAACATCTGGATCTTTGAACTTCTGCTTAGAACTTCTCCCAGAACTTTTGTGTGTAAAAAGTTCTCCTGGTAAACTGCTTTGCTCCAGGCAGCTGTGGTCACTTGGTTTCCATGGCAGCCTGTCACATCTACAGCTGCTGCTACTTTAGGCTGCCTCAGGGCAGTGTTTGTGTGAAGAATGCATCCAGGAACTGTCTCAGGGTAGTGCGTGTGTGTGAAAAATGCATCTTGAGGTTAAAAAAAATGTGACAATAGCCCGCTGTAACCCGCTAACCAATGTCACGTATGTTGTCAGGCCACCAGATGTTAACCCAGACTGACCCCAGGCATGTTGGCAACTATCCCGGGCTCTCACCTCAGCAAACAGTCGAGATCATAGCCTAGGCTACCACCTGCCCAACCAGGCCTGAGAAGGCTATCATGATTGTTTAGCTCACTGTTCCCGGTCTGGGGGTGGGGTGGGGGGCACCATGATGGGCCACCATGGTGGTTCGTCATGGCCAGGGGCAGGGTGCTGTGAGCGGCGCTGTGAGAGGACTGGCCACTGGGAAATCTATTTTGCGGCTACCTGGCTCGGTATGCCCAGGCAGCTGTCAACATGCAAGTGCATCCAGTGGCCTGAGCTGACCCTGGCGTGTCAGCGGCAGGTTTCCGACCTGGGTTGGATTGTAACGGCGGCATGGTGCACTTGGTTGCTTGTCTTTGAGTCTTTGCTAATTTATCAACATCCTTCTGGAAATGTTGTGCCCTAAACTGAACACAGTAGCCCAAGTGAGGTCTCTACAGCAGCAAGTAAGTAGCACCATCGCCTCCTGAATCTTGGATACAATACTCCTTCTGCCCCTTTGCCTCAGAGCAGGCTATGGAAATGTGTCTTGCTTTTGGCATTCTTTTTATTTATTGCCAGATCTCATCAGGAAGACAAAAACACACTCCAGTTATGGCATTTCCTAGACCCATTCTACAAGGCTTACCCTTCTAGGTTCCCTGCTGAAAGTCAAGCTCTTCTCTAGCTCCTAATCTTTTGATTCTGGCTCCCAGACAACAGCCTCCAGCACGACTCTTTCCTGGTGATCCCTAGTCCAGCTGCATCAGGATTTTGGCTTTATAAAGGCTCTTGGCCATGTGCGTTCAATTAGGGTTGTATGAGATGTGGCTCGGCGCCAGATCCTGCGAAGACTTATCAAAGCTGCCTGCTATACGTCCGTTGTATTATGTTATTCTTTATTTGATTTCTGTTGCGTAATACAACTTAAAACACCACAATAAATAAATAAATAAATAAATAAAATAAGTTCATGTATGATTACCACCCACCCCAAGGTCTCTGCCCCCCCTAGTTGATGTCCTCCTCCTCATCAGGGGGCATGGCACTGAATCCCCTCATACAGCCCCATCATTCTCCAATACTCAACCCACCCTTGCCCATGAACACTCTTTCACAGGGGTTCATGACCCCCACGCATTTGCATAGATAGCAAATCAGTTATAAAAGTCATGGCTTTTTGCATGATCAAGACTGTCACTCCCATTTTGTTTGGGGTGGTCATGGCTTTTTTGTTTTTTTAATGCTAATTGAAATTTCAGAACTCAGAGCACTGGCATGTACTGGAAATGACACATTTTAGTTGAGCTGGCCAGATGATCCTGCGTAGTTACCTATAAATATTCCCTTTACTCTTCTTCCTAGCAAGAGGCACTGTGTAGTGAGGAGAAAGAGAGAGGGTGTTCAATAGAGAAAAGTGCAAAGGTTGACAGAAATTGGTTTTTACTATAACAAGAAAAGCCCACATAGCTAGAAGGTGATCCTTGCCGATCAGTATCTCCCTAGTGTACAATCAACATAACCTCCGACTTTAACCTCAGAGAAGTCACTGCTAGGCCTTTAGTCTCTTGTCTCATCAGATGCTGCTTCTTTTCATACTGAAGAAGAAAGGCCTGCTAATGATACTAGCCAGGAGATACTCACCACTTTGTGGTCATTTGGTTCATAAAAGAGGCGGCAAGAAGACAAACAAAGCAGCCTGCAACAATTTAAGCTGAGCTCTTTGAAGAGACTTCTGATTGTATCGGCCCCTGCACGACCCACCCACAGAATCCCCTTCTTCTCAGAATCAAACAACTTGGGATTGGGGGAAGAGGGTGTATTGAGAAAGGTCACAGTGGGCTCTATCTCATACGTCATGTAAACCGTGCAGAAGTTGCCCGTGTGTATCCACACACGGTGTCCACACGGCACAATGTGCTGGCTAAGGGTATACGAGGAAGTCAGCTTGTGCTGAAGAAAGCTCATGCACTAATAATTATTTGTTATTCTTTAAAGTGCCGCTGGACTCTCTGTTCGCCTTATTGGCATTGTTTTGGAAATTCCAGTCCCGTAAGAGATTCAAGACTTCTGTGTGCCCTGCTCTCTCTAAACAACAACAAATCAGTATAGCAAAAGCCCACTTAGGGGAAGGGGGGGAATCTCTTTTACACACAATATCCCTTTTTCAGCATTTGAGGAGAAATGTACAAAGATAAGATGCAACATCCCCATTATCTGCCTGGAAGGCAAGCTACATATTGGGGACACATTATCTAGAAGGCCCTGGCTTCAAAACCTGAAAGAATGCAGGACCTAAGCCCATGGGAATTTAATTGACAGAAGTATCTGTCAGGACCCAGCCTTGAACTGACAGCCTTCGCATTCGGAAGTGGTGCTCGATTCCATGGTGCTACTGAAACTCTTATTTGAACCTAGCCTTGTAGACCTTCCTTCTTCCAGTCCTTACCTTGCCCTAAACTTCCTGATTTGCTGCCTGCCAGATTAAAGGCTGGTTGACAACAACAGGAATCTGGACGGAGCAACTCCTCTTTCATCCCTTGCTTTATTCTGCTCTAGTGCCTTCTCCTTAGCTCTGCCCTTGCCCCCTGAGTCCATTCACCTTGTCCTGTTCTTTTCTCCAGCTTCTTGTTCCCAGTCCTTGTTCTGGTCTGCCTTGTCCCCAGGGATCTGCTCCAGCCTTGTGCCCATGGCTTGACCTTTTGGTTTCCCCCTTCGGATTCTATCTCTTGTCCCTGTACCCCAATGTCCATCTGTGCCCCAGTCGCCCCTCACCCTATGTCCCTTACTGGATTGTAGGCACAGTTTCATACAGTAATGATTTCAAGGAAAGGCTTTCTCTTGATTCCAAACTATATTGGAATTGCACAGGTAAAATAAGCATAAGTAACTTACCCCTCCCCCTCTCCTGTTTCCTTGAAATATGATCTACTAAAATGCAAAAGCATCTTTATTTTGGCAAGACATGAATCAGCAAAGCAAGACTATTTTCCAGTGGAGTTCCTGTAACTTATTCAAGTGGTGAGAGCACAAATCTTGCTTGCTCATTCTATTCTAGACAGTCTATGGCAGATAGCTGAATCTCATCAGAGCAGGAGTGACAGTGACCGCTCTAGTCAAAAGTTGCATAACTGTT
Source organism: Sphenodon punctatus (assembly GCA_003113815.1). Taxonomy (NCBI): domain Eukaryota; kingdom Metazoa; phylum Chordata; class Lepidosauria; order Sphenodontia; family Sphenodontidae; genus Sphenodon; species Sphenodon punctatus. Next base: position 1,749,171 of record QEPC01003849.1, on the reverse strand, counting down.
CCTGCCCTGGTTTCCTTCTTGTTCTCACTCAAACTTTCTAAAACTTCCACTTTCATCCTCAACGTTTTAGATGTTCAATGTTCTCACCAAAAAGCTTAAAGGTAAAGTCAAACCAAACCACAGAACAAGATCCTTAGCTTTTCCAAAGAATGCAACAAAGCTCTGGAAATTTTGGCCACCAGAGGTGAAATCCTGACAAGGGTGATAACAAGGATTTTATTGGTGGAGATGGTGTGCATGTGTGTGTGTGTTATTTTATTTATTTATTATCCCAGAAAATCTCCTCACTTCGTTCTTCATTTGTGTCCATCACACCATGTCTCTCCCTCACTAACTAGGCATGGGCGAACAGAATGAGGTTCGGATGTTCGGTCGTTCGGTTCGAAACACGAGTTTGGGTTCGATGGTTCAGTTCAGCCGAGTTCGGGTTGGCTGAACTTGGTCAAACAGTCAAAAATAGCACAACTGAAACCAAAACTAAAAATATTTTTTTGACCCTGAGAAGACGTTTTTCTTGCCCCCGAACTCATCCGAACACAACTAAACTGTTCGGTCATTCAAGAATTCGGTTCGGATGTTCGGTCCGAACATCCGAACCACGTTCGCCCATCCCTATCACTAACTGCTGACTATCCCTACTTCCCTTGCTGGAAGTTGCCCTAACTTGTGGAACTTGTTGCCAGAGGATGTGATCAAGGCCTGTAGCAACCTGAGGGATTGAATAATAATCAGGATTATAGTAGGTTGGGGGAGGTAACCTCTGACTGTAACATTCATGAGGATGCGAGGTCCCAGGTGCACGTGCTTGGCTTGGTTACATCGAGAATGATGGCTGGTTGGTCCATGTGGTGAGGATATGAGTACACAGACCTTAGGTAACAGATTGTACTGGATGGAGGGTATCAGTAGGAGTTAGGTGAGGGGAACGAGGAGTCGGGGAGGTCAGAGCGGAAGAGGTGGACCTTGAGGAGGGATTTGAAGGTCCGAAGGGAGGGGGCGAGGCGGATATGGACAGGGAGGGAGTTCCAGGCATGGGGGGCAGATAGGGAGAAGGGACGAAGGCAGTTAGGGGAGCAGGGGAGGCGTGGGAGGGCGAGAGAGGGGACAGAGGAGGAGCGGCGTTCACGGACTGGAGTATGGAGGGAAATTAGCGCGGAGAGGTGGGGGGGGAGCAAGGTTGTGAAGAACTTTATAGGTAAAAACTAGGAGCTTGTGGAAGATTCGTTCAGGAATTCAACTATAAAGTTGAATTTGCTTCCTGCTTCCTTTGCAGCTTTGAATATTCAGTCTGGTTACATCATATACATTTTCTTTCTTTGTTACTTCAGTATTTGGTACTTTGTTCATTTCATTAGTACTAAGCAGTGCTAGATAATAATGGATGAAGTATTGAATACCAAAATAACTGACATACCAAAACAAAATAACCAAATTAACATAGCAAGCAAAGTTGTGACTTATGCAACAACAATGAAGACCAATTGGAATATTTGTTTCTAGGAATTAATATGGGAATTATCTTTACAAATATGAAAATTTGTTTGAGACACCTGTTCCCCTTTTATGGTTGGAGGGAAAGAGAAGTAGTTTCTCAAGGGAAACTACTAGACTAAAAAAACCAAACATCCGGTAAGCTCATGAAAAGCAACCCTAACATAAATGGATTTCTCTAGACAGCAAGAACATAAGAAGCGCCATATTGGGTCCAACCAGTGGTCAACCAACCTAACATCCTATATCAGCATTGTCCATTCTCAGTCTTTTCAGCAACGTACCCAACAGGTCATAATTGAGTGATACGTTAGCTGCTCTTCCCAGTTCCCAACAGTCATAGGTTGTGTCCTCTGACCTTAGAGTCATTTATGGATCTATCCTGCAATAGCTCATCCAGGTTTTTTTTAGACTCAGCTTGCTACTGTCCTTCACAAGATCCTCCAACAAGTTCCACAAGTTAACTTTATGTTACATAGTATAAATATGAAACATAATTGGTTAGATCTTGTTGATTTCAACATGTCGGTTATAAAAAGTGCAATTAGGGATGGAAACCAATCTTTTATGGCTCCTTCCAGATTTACAATTATGTGATTCTATGAATCCTTGAGGTGCAGACTGAAAAGAATGTTCAAAAGGTATTGTGTGAAAAATACAGTGCTTTTCTTACATCTGAGGGTCCCAAACTGCGGGTCAGGACACCAAGTCAGATCATGTTATCTGCCGATGCAGTTTTGATCCCACTTAATCCTTTATATATATATATATATATATATATAACATAGAAGAGTGCGGGAGCAGGCCTGTTTTAATTCTTCCCTTACACAGCTGTAGTAAATGAGCTATTTTCAAAAGGAGTGGCACTCAAGTCCTATCGTCCTATATAGATCAGTGACTCCCAAACATTTTGTTTGTGAGACACTGTATTGAGACTTAGGCCATTTTTACATGGGCACGACTTGAAGGGTGGTGGTCGATGTAACGGAGTACCCATGCACATCTGGCAAGTGAGGAAGAATCAAATGGGCCAGGGACGGGTGCGTTCCACTACGCAAAAATGATGATCAGGAGTCTTAAATATCATTCAGTAATATATTTTTGGAAGATTTTGTAAACAATCATTTTTTTGTCTGTTGTGTATCATTTGAACCTCAATAAAAAGTTACATTTAGAAGAAGTAGAAGTAGTGATAATAATTAATAATGAATAACAATACTTTGGAGGGGCCACCAGTGTCCCCACATTTTATCTTCACCCTGGGCCTTTAAAATTCTAAGAACGCCCCCAGTCTTAGTTCATGGTACCTGAATCTCGGCAATTGATGTTACTTAGGGTAATTTCAGACGTAACGATGCCACAGTCAACCACAGTGAATCCCCTGTGGTGGCTGTTGGTCTCGTTACGTCTGTTCTGCTTCCCGCCAGACGTTCACCCCAGTGAATCACTGGCGGGAATTAGATTGACCATGATTCTGGACCTCTGGCCGCCCGGAGGTCCAGAATCATGGTGGGATTGGGTCCCAACCGTGATCGGATTGGCCATGATCCGGGATGACCCAAAAGCAACATCTGTTACCTGCAGCCTGGCCGGATTGTGGTCCCAACTACGGGATGGAATCGGGCGCAGCGGCCGGATTGGCCGTCTCCCAGAGGGCAGGTGGCCGGGGGAGCATGGGGGAGGGGGGCTGTGCGGCCGCATGTCACACCACGCAGCCCTGCCCCCTCTCTGATCCCTGGTGAGAATCAGACCGGCACGTCTAAAGTACGGATGGCTTGATTCCTGACCAAGATCCAAAATGGATCCTGGTCCGTGGTTCAGCATGGTGGGCCTGGCGGCCCGGTACGTCTGAAATCACCCTGAGAATCAGGTTCTCAAACCATGTAATGTTTTCGTTCGGTTCCACTTTGGGTTCCGCTGCGACTTAAGTTGTTCCGGTTTGGTTCTGATTCAGGCCAGTAAAGGTTCAGCACACTAGTTTGGCACACATGAACCAACCGGTTCAGTTCCGGTTCGGATGAGAAAATTTAAATATAATGCACATTATTGTCATTATAATGTGCATTATATTTAAATTTTGCAAAGTGGGGGTGGAGCAAGTTAATAGGTATAAATCTGTTACAACTAAGTGTCACCCATATGTACTATGAAGTATGTATGAAACAAAAAGTAAATTCTTAGTACTTAAATTTGAAATGCTTATTTTATTTGTACTGTTTAATTGTACAGATACATGTACACAGGTGAAGAAGCAACCAAATCAATTTTAATGAGGAAGAAAAGAAATTAGTATATAAAATAATCACACAGCTATCACTGTCATTAGCTGAGTTAACTGCTCAAGTTTATATACTTTAACTGATTTAATAAAACTAGGGAAAGTAAGAATGATCAACATTAAAGAGATCTTAAGTTGAATAGGCCTGTGGTATATTTCCAATGCTTGCATTTTTTTGTACTCTTTCTTACAGCTTTCTTAAATTTCTATTTAGTCTCACTGACAAAACATCCTCCAAGACTGCCTCCTTCGTATTGGATCGTTGTGGTGTCAATAGAAGAGCTCCTTCTTCTAGACAGGGTAATCCCCCCCGCTATATATAGAATAGCATTAAGGGTGTTTAAAATATTTTAAGCCCCTGGGAAGCAGGAACCCCCAGAACCAGAAAACCCTCTCCAATCATGAGCCTTCCCTAGGGTGTCCATTTGCATATGCTAATTTATATTCACTTATGCAAATTTACTATAATTAAAATTGAAATTATTGTACAAGTCACCATAGTGGGGGAAGATTGTGACCTGTGTCTGCTCAGTCCACTGTCCATGTGGTGTTGAAGGGTGCCAACATGACAGCCATGGGGAAAGGTTGGGGAAGAGAGGACAGTCATGTGAGGGAGGAGAGGGAGAAACTGTCTCTGACACACAGTACACAGTACACACACACACACACACACAGTACACAGTACACACACACACAGTACACACACACACACACACAGTACACACACACACAGTACACAGTACACACACACAGTACAGACGGACGGACGGACGGACGGACGGTGTGGTGTCATATGTGAGAGCTGATGCCACTCAGCTCTACCTCTCTTTTTCATCCGACCCAGACTGCAGTCTTGGTGCTTACCCGATGTCTGGTAGCTGGGGGGATTGGATGAGGGTGAGCCGTTTGAAACTAAATCCTGACAAGAAAGAGGTGATATTGGTGGGGAGAGGGGTGGGTGTGACATCTCCCATCATTGATGGGGTTTCTCCCCCGCTGGTGTCTCAGGTTCGGAGTCTGGGGGTACTCCTGTGGCGAGGATTTCTTTCCGCCAATTACATCTGGTGCGACGGCTTCGGCCATATGTCTCGTGCTCCGACCTAACCACTATCATCCATACCTTCATTACATAAAGATTAGACTATTGTAGTACGCTCGACGTGCAGCTACCTTTGGTGACGGTCTGGAAACCACAGCTGATGCAGAATGTGGTGGCCCATCTCCTTACCAGGATGGGTCGCCGTGAGCACATTACACCGGTGCTCCATGCTCTGCACTGGCTGCCGATAGTCTTCCGGGCCCGACTCAAAGTGTTGGTGTTTACCTATAAAGCCCTTTACGGTCTCAGCCCCTCCTATCCGCAAGACCGTCTCACGCTCAGTGCCCTGGATCGACCCCTGTGGTCTGCCAGGAGCACCCTTCTTGATGTCCCTGGGTGGTGCAGGGGGCTACAATGGAGAGGGCGTTCTTGGTGGCAGCACCTAGGCTGTGGAACTTCCTTCCAGTGGAGTCTGGATGGCCCCGGACCTTGCCTTATTCCAACAACAGTGCAAGACCTGGCTGTTCCACCAGGCCTTTGATGACAGAGGTGGGTTAAGGGTGGGTGAGGGTGGGAGAAGAGGATGGAGATTTTACTTTCTTATTGGAGGATGTTCTAGGTGAATACTAACAAGTCACCAGGGCCAGATGGCATTCACCCCAGAGGTCTGAAGGAACTCAAATATGAAATCGCAGACCTACTCTTAGTAATGTGTAGCCTGTCACTAAAATCTGCCACTGTACCGGAGGACCAGAGGGTGGCAAATGTGAACAAGTGCAAAGTGACGCATGTAGGGAAAAATAATCCAAACTATGCGTACACAATGCTGGGTGCTAAGCTAGGAGTTACCACTCAGGAAAAGGATCTGGGGGTGGTTGTGGACACTACAATGAAATCCACAGTGCAGTGTGCAGCAGCAGACAAAAAGGCAAAGAAAATGTTAGGAATTATTCGCAAGGGGATAGAGAATAAAACTGAGGATGTCGTAATGCCTCTATACAAATCAATGGTGCGACTGCACCTCAAATATTGTGTGCAGTACTGGTCACCCCATCTCAAAAAAGACATAGCTGAATTAGAAAAAGTACAGAGAAGGGCCAAAAAATGATCAAGGACATGGAAGGGCTCCCTCCCGTATGAGGAGAGGCTTGGTAATTTGGGGCTCTTCAGTTTGGAGAAGAGACGACTGAGAGGAGATAGGATAGAGGTCTATAAAATCATGAGTGGTGTGGAACAGATAAACAAGGAGCAGTTATTTACCCTCTCAGCTAGTACTAGAACTAGGGGACACTTCATGAAACTCATGGGGAGCAAGTTTAAAACAAATAAAAGAAAATATTTTTTTCATTCAGCGTATAATTGGGTTGTGGAATCTACTGCCAGAGGCTGTGGTAAGGGCCAGGATTATAGCTGAGTTTAAAAGAGGTTTGGACAAGTTTCTGGAAGATAGGTCCATTAGCAGCTATTAGCCAGACAGGATCAGGGAACATGACGGGAGCTGGGGGAAAACAACAGGGAATGGATCCCCCATCGTGACCTGTTGGGTGCTTCTCCCAAGCCACCGTGATTGGCCACTGTCGGAGACAGGATGCTGGGCTAGATGGACCATTGGTCTGACCCAGTATGGCACTTCGTATATTCTTATGTTTTTATTCTTTATGCTTCCCTATTATGTATTTTATGTATATATTTAAAATAGTTTAACATATGTAAGCCGCCTCGAGCTGCCTCGGCAGGAGAGGCGGGGTATAAACAATGAAAATAAATCAATCAATAAATAAACACACATACATAGGCAGACACTTACACATACACTCTTACACGCACATACACACTCTGATCTCTCTCACGCACACATACAGACACACTCTCAAACACAGACACACATATATAGACAGACACACACACACACTACTACACATACAGATGCAAACACTCTCTCTCACACACTCTCTCTCTTTCACATAGACACACACTCTCTCTGATCTCTCTCACACACACACACAGACACACACTAACACACACGCACAGAGAGAGTCTCAAACGTATACAGATACACACATTCTCTCTTACATACATTGATATCTCTCTCTCACACTCACACACATTGACACACTATTTATCTCATATAGACACACGTACACTCTGACACACACACACATACAGACAGACACTGTCTTACACACAAATAGACAGACACACACTTTGACACACACACTCTCTTACACACACACACACACACTCGGATCTCTCTCACACACACAGACTCTCTCTCTCTCTCACGCACACACTTAAACTCTCTCACATGCACATTCAATCAGTCACTACTCACACACAGTTCGGCCAGACTGGCTCTACCCGCGTGCCTGCTGCTGCCGACTCCAAAAGTCCTGGTTATTTGGAAGTACCACTGTGCGCCTCCACGCCATTTGCTGAAGCTGGCGACTCTAGGACTACATTTCCCAGCATGCCACATTCAGGAAATGGGTGTGCACGCCGAGGGGCACAGCAAGAAATTCCAACCTCTGGCTGGTGGCGCCGGCAGCAACAGCAGGATCCGGATTGTGTGGGCAGTGCTGCGGGGGTAGCAGGGCCCACGGCAGGCGGGCGGAGGGGGCGATGGAAGTGCCTCCCCCTCTGCCCCCCACCCAGGCTGCTTCTGAGGGCAGTGGCTCAGGGGATATTTTTTTTTTAACTTTACAGCAGCTCAGCCGCTGACTGAGGAGACAGCGCAGCCGGGGACAGAGGGCAAGTTCAGGACAGCACAGAGTCCCATTCCGGACAGCCCAAATTGTTGAGAAAAGAGGGCCGTCTGGGATAAAACCAGGCAAATGACCACCCTAGGCTTCCCCACACACGCCATGCCCCCTATTGCCACGGCATGGAGAATGAAGTGACAGGCAGCATCACCTGCTCACTCACCTCTTTGATTCTCAGAGCCTGGACACTAGGCTTGCAAACTGCTGCACTCTGCTCGGTCCGGGGCCCTGCAGGCCTAGTCCCCACAGATACACTGTCTCATAAAACAACTTCCTTTAGCTCAAAGCTTAGAAAGAAAGGGTTTCAAGTCAGTAACAACTTAGTCTTTAACAGCGACAGAGACTGGCTGACTGCACTGCAGCCCGGGGGAGGCTGTTTATCTTTACAGTCTGCTCCAGTCCAATCCCTGCCTGATGCTTCACAGACATTGAAGAGGGCAGAGGACAGAAGCCCATAAACCCAGAATGTAGAACTCCTCCCAGATACTGGTTTTAGGTGCTCATTCTGATTCATTTTGGTTCTGGAGCCTGGGGCTGTACCTCATCAGGTTTGGTTTTTCCCCAGTCAAACCCTTTTTCTGAGCCAGTAAACTGATTTGTTTCTGTCTGTCTGTCTGTCTGTCTGCCTGTTCCAGTTCAGGTTTAAGAGACTTTCAAGTAATGGTTCAGGTTCTGTTCCAGTTTAGGAAAAAAGATAAAGGTTTGGTTTGGTTTTTGGTTTAAGTTCAGGTTCGGTTTGACTCCCTGCTTAGAATCGCAGAAGCCAAGACTTGTAGTGAGTGCTCAACTAATCAGAAAGCAGAGGAGACCAGGAGGAGTGAGACTTGCCCTCGGAGATACTTCATAGGGGGTCTGTCTGTCTGTCTGTCTGTCATGGCTCTTGGCTGCGTGAAAGTTTTGGCTAGCGGCACTTGTGGAAATCTTGGCTTCTTTCACCCCTGCCCCCCCTGTGCCTATTTTGACTGTGGGAGGGAATGCTCAAGCCAGGATATGCACAGGGTTCGGCCGGTCTGAAAGCCAAACCCCGTGCAGAGAATGTGCTTGCACGTTCCCTCCCGCAGCCAAAATATGTGTGCAGAGAGGGGGGGAGGCAGGTGTGAAAGTGGCCTTAGTCCATCCCTGAAACATAGTTATACAATCGGGGGTGGAGGATTGTTCTAATGCTTTTGTGAGTGAAGAAATCTAGGTCTCACGTGTAAATCCAGCCAGAAAAAAATCTATTTTAAAAAAAGCAACAGAGAGTAGATATTTTCCCCTTCTGCCATTCTAAATATATAAGCAAATGCTGCTTGGGTTCTGTCAAGCTGCAAACGAGCTGAGGACAGTGTGATTTGAGTCCAAAGCTTTCTTTCAAAATGTTCAAGGTGCATATAGACATATATATTTTCTTTCTTTCTTTCTTTCTTTCTTTCTTTCTTTCTTTCTAACTACCAACTTTGTGAAAGCATCTGTCATAGTGAATTAAAATAATTCAGTGTTTGCAAGTTCAAAAACGAACTGTCGACAAACACAGTGAAAGCACTGAAAGGGACAGCTGCTCCTAGAGACGGCATTTTGTACTTTAGAACAAAAAGGTAGTGATAGGGGACGCCTAGTGGTGTTGAGCCTTAACTGCAGGTTATAAGTGCAATGTCCCAAGGGACTCCCCGAGACAGACCCATAAATAGGTGATGTGCCCCGGGGCTGAAGACCACATTTCCCAGTGGTTTGAATGTATGCTCAGCTCCTCTAGAAATCAGGTTCCTAATGAAAACTGATAGTCTTAACAGATCTGTGAAAATATGGATTTAAGGGTCATTTTGTACCCTGCAAAGATTTCCACCGAGGATCAGCTAAATTGAATCTCCTCAGGCTAACTAGTCCAGAACTAGGAGCTGTCTGTTTCCTGGGTTAATTTAATAGCTCATGTTTCTGGTTTGCATTTATCAATGTTTTTATCAATGTCATTCTATCTGAGATTTAGAAAATAGAACAGCTGCTTTTTCTGGTCAGAACCGGTATCCCGTTAGTTAATTCTTAAAACAAACTACATTTCTGGGGCACCGGTTTTTATTGCAAGGCAGGTATGTACGATATGTGGTTAGCATCATCTTACTCACGCAGAAAAATAGATAGGGGGGTATTTTAATTTAAAATTAGGGCTTCTCAAACTCCAGCACTCCTTTCCAGGAATTGAATTCACCATTACCTTTGAGAAATTTCTCTGGAATGAATTGCAGTAATAAACGGGACACTCGCTGTTTTCAGAATCATGAAAGGAACGTGCTGAGAACTTATTCACGTGAGGAGTGAGGATGAGCAATCCGTAGAACCATTTGGCCATAAACCAATTTGGAATCCCTCTGTGTACCAAATTTACGTACCCATCTCATCTTTAGACAGCAATATACCTGGCTCAGTACAATCAGAAGTTATAGACAGGTCCCTGCCCCAAGGGGCTTATAATCTGTGAAAGTCAAGGGAGGAGAGACAAGGAAGAGAGGAACGTAGGGAGAGACAAAGTTAGATTTGTGTGGTTGTTGAAGTCACAAGTGCACGTCACTAGTTTAGGCCCTTTTCACATGAGATGTCCCCACCCATCTCCACACAGTTCCACTGCGTGGAAATGGGTGGAGGCGCCCATGTGAATGCCACAGGGGGTGGGTTGGGGGTGCATGTGCACTCCGGTGCTACACCCACCTCCACCCATCACCCACGCACGGAGCAATGGGCTGCAGTGCCCAGTGCTCTGTGGGTGGAGATGAGTGGAGGTAGGTGAGCACCCTTTTCCGCCGGCGTGCACCCATCTCCACCCACAGAGCCTTCACCGTTTTTTTTAATGGCTCCATGGGTGGGTAATGAGTGGAGCTGGGTGTGCGCTGGGAGTACACACCCAGCTCGACCCACCCCCCCGTGGTGTTTCCACGGGCGAACACCCACTGCCGTTTACATGGACGCCCGCCCTCCGCACACTCACCCCCACATCCAGCGGAGGGAGGGGCGTCTGTGCAAGAACAGCCTTAGTTGCTCAGGGCAGAAGACTGAGTGAAGGATGGTAGAGGTGGCACCAGTAGCCTTTTGCTATTCCGGAGAAGGTGCAAAACCTGGTTGTTCGCCCAGACTTTTGGGAAGGGGAGGAAGGGTGTAGTGGTTTTTATCTCCCTTATCCTATTTATTGTTTTATGTATTCCGGGCCCTGTTCTTTATATGTAATATTTTATAGTGTATTTTTATGTGTTTTAAATTGTTTATACTATTGTGTTTTATTGTTGGAAGCCGCCCCAAACTGTGTCCAGGAGGGGCGGGGTATAAATGGAATAAATAAATAAATTGGGACTGAGGAACTGGGAAAAGCCTTATGGAAGAGAGAGGTTTTCATGAGAGATTTAAAGTTTGGGAGGGAAGATGGAACAAATGAATTCAGGGAGCGAGTTCCAGGCATAGGTGGGCAGCAAGCAAGAAGGGGCAAATAAATTTTGAGGAGGAAGGGTGCCGCGAGCACAGAAGGTGTTGGCAGAGGAGGAACAAAGCTCCCGGGCAGGAATGTGACAGGAAACAAATATGGAGAGATGGGGGAAGCAATTTAATCCATAATAAATAATCCTAATCTCTTTATCAAAGTCGGAATTCTGTTGAGTAAAGACTTCAAAATTTAGCTCCCTGTGGATATTATTTATAAGATTTGCTGCTGTAACTGAGTGTTTTGTCATGTAGACCAGTCCTAAAAGCCTTGATATTAAAAAAAAAAATTGCTGCAAAGTAGAATTCAGGCTGTGTATGATCTGAAGCCTGGAGTTAAAATAAAATTAAAGACCTTGTTACGCTATGAAAGACTTTCAAAAATTAATCTACAACAACCCCCATAGCACTGAGGGCTTAAATACTTTATTGACCAAACCGTGTTTGCGGTCTCTCACACAGGAACGAGGAAGGGCCCTTGATCCATTTATCTTGCCCACACAACAGGCTTGCTGCCATAAATCTTCCGGTATATATATACACAAGTGAAATCAAAGGTTGTATCATTCTGTACACGGTCTGAGGTGTAACGCTTGCATAGAGGTATGCAAGACCGTCCTTAATCTAACACAGCATAAATAAACCAGCTGCATTCATTTCAAAGCAGAGTCTGGTTTCATCCATCAGCTGTGATCTTTTGGAAGCTGACCTGTTAAATATTAGTGCTTGGGCAAACCTCTGTGCTGTTCTCTTCCCCAGTGGCGTATTGATTTTTGTAATTCATTCCACACTCATCCCACTAGATGGAGCAGAGCAGCAACAATGGAGTTTAGGCTGGTCCGCTTGGGCAAAAATACACAGGATTGTTGGGCTGACGATGGTGGGAATAAAGAGAGAGACTGGTTTTATGATGAGAGAGAAAGCAGGGGGGCGAGAGACTGTTTGGAAGGTTGGCAAATGTAGGCACTTCTGTGAAGGTCTCTTTTAACCCTGTATTTCTTGAAATCCTCAGCAGCAACATTGAATATGGTGTTACTTTTTATAGCCATGCTTTTGCTTACTTGTGGATTTACTAGGATCTGCTGCAGAAGAAAACACCACAGCCACCTGTTGCTCCGTGGGTGGGTGTTGGCTGGGAGCAAACACTCACCAACACCCACCGAAAGTGGCGTTTACACAGTTGCCCCCACCCATCTCCACCCAGGGAAATGCTCCCCACCCACCGTCCAACACCCATCTCCACCCAGAGGAACGGGGTGGAGGCATCATGTGTGCACAGGGCCCATGGTGATTGGCTGCAGTGGGGCCCTGCAACATGTATAATAAAATGTAACACCCATTTTATGGGTGTTAGAGCGTCCGTGTAAAAAGGGCCTTACTAACTGCTATCATTGCATTTTAACCCATAACATCAAATCCCACCACTTTATTGTCTCCTTATCAAAATTGGAATTATCTTGAATTTCGGTTGGTTTGTTGTTGTTGTTTTATTTTTATTTTTATTAAATTGGGGTATCACCGCATTCAAAAGGAATATTAAGATCTGGGCTTTAAGACAGAAATAGCCACATAGGCAGGTTTGCCATGGATTACAATTTTATTGTTGCTTCTGTCACCCATTTTGAGTTGGTATAAAGACCTAGTTGCTGACCTAGTGAGAATTTCAAACTTCATCTTATGAAAGAGAGAGCTTCCAGTTCGGATAGTTGCTAAGAATAGCTTGAAAATATGAACAACTCAGAAACTTTAACACAAATATAGGAATCCTGCCTTGTGTGCCATATGATAGTCGCATGATAGGGTCGAAGGGGTGGTGGCTCCCGTCACTGATGGGGTCTGCCCCCCCCCCGTTGGTTCCTCAGGTTCGGAGCGTAGGGCTGCTTCTTGACCAGCAGCTCCGCCTGGATGCCCAGGTGGCGGCTGTGCCGAAGGGAGCATTTCACCAATTACACTTGATATGACGGCTTTGGCCGTATGGCTCGGACTCCAACCTGGTCCACATCATCCATGCTGTCATCACCTCAAGACTGGACTACTACAACTCGCTTTATGTGGTGATGGTTTGGAAGATGCGGCTGGTGCAAAACGCAGCAACCCATCTCCTCATAGAGGCGGGTTGCTGTGAGCGCATTACACCAGTGCTCCGGTCTCTGCACTGCCTGCCTATAGTCTTCCGAGTTGAATTCATGGTGTTGGTTTTGACCTATCAAACAATTTACAGCCTGGGCCCCGCATATCTGCAGGATTGCCTCCTCCCCTCAGGTCCTGGACCAGCTCGTGTGCCTTCCTTGGAGTCCTCCATGTTTCTTGGATGATGATGAGGAGGAGGAGGGGGTTCTCGGAGTGGCACTCCCTCCCGATGGAGGCCCCAAGCTACAGTAGCAGGAGCAGGCGGCCTATAAATTTGAGGAAAATTAAAACAAAATATTCTAAATATTTAAAAAAATATTTATTTTGCTTTGGTCACTTTGGTTACTTAGGCATTTTGTTTATTTTGGTTTGATTTTCTAATTAGGCTGCCATTTTGCTATTTTAATTTTTGCAATTTTTGGCTTATTTTGGTACTGTTGTGCAACAATATGGTGTGCCTTGGTGCTGATTTGCACTATTAATATTTGTGCAATATCATCATTATGGACAAGTATGGTGTGCCTTGTGCTAGTACTGTTAGTGCAAGAGCACCATTGCACACAGTTATGGGTCTGTGTTGGTCCTATTGTCATTAGCACAATCGAATCGTTGTGTCAGAGTGTGGTGTGCTACTGTGCTTCTTTCTATTTAATTCAAGAGCAAGATTGCCCAACCGTATGGTGTGCAGTGGTGATATCGCCATTAGTGCAATAGAATCGTTGAGCAAAAGTATAACATGCTATATTGTACTTTATTGTACTAATTACTTGCATAATTGCACACTGTTGTGCAACACTTCTGAAACAAAGCGAACAAAAGTGCCAAAATCAGGACACTCAAGTGACCAAACTGAAACCAGTAAAACCAAGCTTTGCTTAGGGAGATGGAAGCAGGAGCGACTAGCATCCCCACCTCGGTGCCGCTCAGAATGAAACAAATGGCCCAACTTCAACGGAAACTCCATTCACACAAGAATTTGTTTCAACCCTAATTGTTTTGGAGCAGAGGCTCTTTTGAAAAATCTGTGCTGTGGTGGCACTTCTTTCACTGCCGCTGTTTAGCTACAAAATATTGTACGCTGAAAATAAATATCTTCGCTCTAAGCAGTTGTGAAATGAGCATTAACTGTAAACTGGATAATCAGATTGTAAAGGAAGACTGTGAATATAGATTTCATCTTGTTGATCTCATTGTGTACTAGTGCCAGGAAAGTGCAGAAAGAGGAACCGGTTGCAGTAAATTAGTTTTAATAACATTTTGCAGTCAGCATAAAGTAAGCAGCATCTACGGTGCTCTTTGTCAGAGACTGGATTGGTGAGAGGTTAAAGGGAAATATATCAGAGGCTATAAAGCTGCAAATTTCAGCTACTTAAAACAATCTGGAGCATTCAAGACGACAGTGTTTAAATTAGCATGAACCATGACAATTATTGACCATATATTTCGTACCCCCAGCCCCACCCTGTGTCTTCATCGGAAAACGCCTCTAATACATCGAGGCTCCAATCCAACTCCCATTATGGTCAATGGAAATTTTGCTACTAACTTTAGCGGGAGAAGAATCATACCCTACGAGAGCTCTTCACAAAGGCACAGCAGCCACTATAGGGGCCGGCACTTTTGGAAGAGCTCCGAATCTGAAATGGATCTCTGGGGCGGATGTCATCTCTGTCAGATTTGCCCTTTCCAATCAGCATCCTGTGGAAAAGGAAAACTGGCCACAATCTACTCCCCATTTCTGCAGAGATCTGGATCAGCATATCTGGCTGCCAAGCAACAGCACAGCACGACTTTGAGCATGCACAAAACAATATTTTGAGTAGTGTGTATACACAAAATGTCACCGTTCTGCTGTTCAAGAGCCAGCGCAGCAGGACCGCGCTGTCATGTACAATACTCAAAGACTGGTGTTTTACATGTAGGAAATGTGGGAAGAAGTGAGAATTTCTCCTGATTCTGATTACAGTTGGAATCAGGTGTTCCATTTATTCCAGACAGAGATCGGAAGACATGATTGTTCAATCCAGTTGGAACAAATTAAAAAGTAACTTTTTAAAAAAGTAAAATAAAACAAGTGACCATTTGTTCATGCAAACAATGGCCACCAGGCTGATCTGCACATGTGCAAAATGGCTGCTGACTTATACCCAAAATGGTGGCGGCAGCATTGCCATTTTGGGTATGGACAGTGGCCATTTTCCACATGTGCAAAGGGCCATTTAAAAAAAAAAATGATTGGAATTTTAATCTAAAAATATAATTGTTGTTCATTTTCATGGAAATGTTCCACGAAAATGAAACCGCTATGGCCCTTTTTAAATGGGCCGTGGTGCGGTGGGGGAATGGGTGTGTATGCCGGTACAGGGGCCGGTGTGTGTGTGGCAGTACACGAACGCACACCCACCTCCACACACAGAGTGATGGCCGTTCTGGCCAATTGCTGTGTGGGTGGGCTGTGGGTGGAGGTGGGTGCAGATGGGTGTACCGCCGGAGCATGCGCGCCGCATACCCACCCACCCACCCACCAGGCGGCGCCCACTCATACCCGCACAGCGGATCTGCATGAGCATGAGCGGGCCTGTCTTGTGGAAAAAAGGCCTATTTCAACCCAGCTCTAGGAAAATGGAGCCGCGCTGCTGTTTTGAGTCCTGAATGCAGTTGGAACAGAGCATGGAGATACACCACAGTTAAAAGTCCCCAGTAGATATCTGTGCTTGATTCTGAAACTGCAGACCATTTCTGAAGATTAAAACAGGCTGTTCTGTTTCAGCCTTAGAACATGATGGGACCTAGCTAGACCGGGAAAAGATGTGAACTGTAATACACAGGTAGGTGCCTGTGAAATGTGATTTTTTAATACTTTGTTACCTTCATTTTACAGATGGGGAAATGAAGCACGTACCTATTTAAGGCCAGACATTTCCCAAAATTACAATGGATGTTAGGCATCCTTCTCATTGCCCAAACAGAGGTGCCTTGAACTTCAGAAATGCTGCAAACCCAGGTCTGCTAATCTCATATGTTCAAAAACCAGGCGTCAGGCCTCCAAAATTCATGAGATTTGACTTACAATTATGAGGACTCTTTTTATTTATCTTCTAGATTAGCTTGGTAATGTGCTGTGTTTTTGTGCCCCCTCTCCCCTCCCACAAATAAGAAAGCTATAACCCCCTCCCCCAAAGGTAGCAGAGGTTTCTACATTTTCAGCAACTGGAGCAGAATTGGGAGATTAATGATAAAATCAGGGATGTTGTCAACTCTGATCCAGCAACCACTATAAGTCAATAAAAATGTGTGGGCCTCATTTAGCACTGCTGAAATTGGACATCACAGCCTTCCAGGTATCCCTGGATGGTCCATCAATAGTGTAGGCCTTCCAAACTAATGACTACTTTGGAAAAAATTAGCTCATCTGACAATAATAATAACAATAACAAGAATAATTTAAAAATGAATTTGTATAGTGCCTCCCATGGGGCTCTTCAGTTCTCAACATTAATACAGTAATGTGCTAAAACACCATAAAACCTCTACAAATCCATTAAAAAAATAAAATAAAATAGTTTTAAAAGGGAAAGACAAAGAGGAGGAAAAAATACATCCAGGGGAACCAGCGGTGGATCCTTGAAAAGCTCAAGGAGAACATTAAATCGGTGTTTTTGGAAGGGAAA
Source organism: Sphenodon punctatus (assembly GCA_003113815.1). Taxonomy (NCBI): domain Eukaryota; kingdom Metazoa; phylum Chordata; class Lepidosauria; order Sphenodontia; family Sphenodontidae; genus Sphenodon; species Sphenodon punctatus. Next base: position 1,732,365 of record QEPC01003849.1, on the reverse strand, counting down.
GAGAGAGGACCAGAGATAAACATCTGGAGGGAACTGCTTCTGCACTGAGGGACTCAACACAGAAAGACCCAATGAGCAGCCAATTTAAGGTGCAATAGTGGGATCCCTACAGCAGTTCGTGTCTGATTGCAGATAGCCAATAGGATGAGGTTCCAGGAACAGGTCTCAGATATTTAACATTTGTGCAAACATGCACAAAGTCACAAAATACAGTACTGACAGACCTGAGAACAGAACCCTCCCAGAGTCCTGCTTGTCAATTCCCTGTCCTCCAAACTGATCCACAGCTCAGCAGGAATTCATCCATCGACTTCAACAGTTGGATCAGGTCCCTAAAGATTAAATTAATTCCCCTCTGATGTGAAAGCATACAAGCAGCAGAAAGCAAAAGAGGAAACAGAGTGGAACAACCTGAGAAATAGAATACGTCGCAAACGTATTGTAACTATCCACTTTTCGTTTGACAGACTCCTGGACTCGTTATGTGGGGTTTTTGGTTTTGTTTTTCATTTGCATTGACCTAAAACAAACAGAAAATTGAAAAGTGAAGAAAAGATTTTCCACGCTACTGACCCTTGAAAAATCTATTTATATTTGGTTTCCTGTAGTGAATTCATTACCTGGGGGAAAGAGTTTAGGTTTGGAAACACTTAGGCACCTTATTTCTCTGCATCTTATTTTCCCAAGACTTACTGTGAACATTATGCAAAAGACACTTTCTTTGAGATACAGCCCTGCCACTATCATTTACCTTTTTGCCCTTAATTTCTCTGATTACCATTTTTATTAGCTATCATTACAGAGCATGTTTACAGCCCATGCTCCCAAGACTGTTCATGTTTGGTTAGTATCTGTCTGTCTTCCAGGGAGTCGACTGTGTTTTCTTGTTGATACCATTCTAGGTTTAATAGTTAAGCCTTTTCAGATATTCTAGGACATGTGCAATTTGTGAAGCTGTAGAATAATCTCTGATACATTAAGGGCTGGTTTCTGCTTTCAAGAGAGTTTCTCTTCACTGTCCCAAAGGTTATTCTACAAAGAAAAATGGTGTGTAGCCCACATGACTAGTATCTGATTTCAAGGCCTGATACTCCAATTGTCCAGTGGGAAATGGTTTTGATAGAATGGCGTTCTTTGCAATCTATTCCGAGACAGCCTGATGATTGTAAATTGCCTTAGCCGTACTTTTCTAGTGAAAATGAGTGGATAAGTTTTAGTGTGTGTTTATGGTATTCTATTGATTGGGGGACTCTTTGATGGCCTTTGGCGAGATAAATGGGCTTTTTGATAGGGGTACAGAAACATGTTTTATGAAAACAGTAGAAAGCATTGGCATGATCTGTACTTGTTATAAAAATGAAACATTTGTCTCCAAACTCATAGTATAGATCTCTTACAAAATGGTAGTGTAGGGCATAATGTTATTCTGTAGTCTTTTAAAGTGCTTTCCCCCACTTTTTTCCCCAATGAAAATTAGGAGGTTAGTAGGAAGGGGGACACTAGTCATCAAACCGATCGTTATCAGTTTGACAGGTCACGTGGGGCCCTACGTCAGTGGAAGTCCCGCCTTCGTGGAGCCGGAAGTCCCGCCTTGGGAGGGAAGTGACATGGGTAAGCAGAAGTGATACAGAAGGGTGTAATGCTTCCGGGTCAGGGAGGTGGGAACCAAAGGTTCCCGCCCCCCTGAACCTGGAAGGTCCTTACGCTTGACTTTGAGGGATTCTGCTTGTGTGTCAGGGTGGCTGGAACCTCCCTGAACCCACAAGGTCCTTTGAAGAGGGCCGTGTAATGCGTCTATGAACTCAGGAGAGTGAGACGAATCAGTAGGGATGGGTTTTGTGGGGATCGGAACAACTTTATGACGCGGGGTTCGGGGTAGGGTGAACTGCAGCGATTGGGTCATGTAACCCCTCTACGCGCTCAGCAGAGTGAGGTGAACCAATCAGCATAGGTTTCGGTATCCTAGGCCACTCCATCTTGGAGAAAACCGGGTCCAATGGGGTGGGGTTTCCGGGGTAGGATAGGTCGCAGAAAGAGGGTCATGTGAGGATTCAAACAACTCAGGAGTGTGAGCTGAACCAATCGGCGAAGGTTTCATTGTTCTAACCTGCCTCGTTGCAGAGATGTGACCAATCAGAAAGGTTTGTGGCGCTGTAGTCCTGCCCCCTAGGGGTATAAGAGAGGGGGTCGCCATTGTCTGATACAGAGAGCCCGGAGCCGATCACTACCACTTACACGGAAAAACTGCAATGGCTTACCATACTGATACTACGCCTGTGAGGCCTATGGAGTTGA
>QEPC01003849.1:1688408-1712588 GCA_003113815.1 Sphenodon punctatus | reverse complement strand
ACCTTTCTTCCTTTATCTCTGTTCCAAACTCTTCTGCCAGGATCATCCACCTAGCCCGTCGCTTTGACCACGTGCAGCCTCTCCTCTCTCCATTGGCTCCCCCTTCCTGAGCGTATTCTGTACAAGCTCCTCGTCTTCACCTACAAAGCCCTTCACAACCTCGATCCCCCCACCTCTCTGCCCTGATCTCCCTCCGAACCCCTGCTCGAGCACTCCACTCCTCCTCAATCCCCTCCCTCACCCTCCCACGCCTCCCCCGCTCCCCCAACCGCCTTTGTCCCTTCTCCCTCGCTGCTCCGCATGCCTGGAACTCCCTCCCTGCCCTCGTCTGCCTTGCCCCCACCCTCCACGCCTTCAAGTCCCTCTTCAAAACCCACCTCTTCCACTCCGCCCTTCATAACTCCTGCTAAGCACCTGTTATCCTTAAACTCCCAATTTACTGTAACCAAGCTTAGTACGTGTATCAGAGCTCTCGCATCCTCATGAATATCGTATCCCTTGTCTCTCCATCTGTTTTCCCCTTCCCTGTCTCCCCTCCCCCTGTCTTTAGATTGTAAGCTCTTGAGCAGGGACCATTTCTGTCTTATTCTTTGTAAGTTCCTGGTACATTGCTAGTGCTATATAAATGCTTATAATAATAATAATTATAATAATAATAAATTAATAAATAAAAGCTAATGCAGTTTTAACCTGCATCAACAGAAGCCTCATCTGTAAGTCGACAGAAGTAATAATTCCACTCTATTTGGTACTGGTCAGATCTCACGAGGATTATTGTGTCCAGTTAAGAAGGACATTGACAAATTTGTCTGGGTGGTTCAGTCTAGCAAAGAAAAGACAAGAGGAGATATGATGCCAGTCTTCAAATATGTAAAGAGCGGCCACCAAGAAGACGGCAACTGTTCTTCCTTGATACAGGACTAGACGCAATGAGGCTCAAGTTACAGGAAGGTTCATTTTGCTTAGCTATCGGGGGAAAAACTTCCTAACAGAGCTGTTTGGCAATGGAACAGGCTTCCTGGGGTGGCTGTAGGCTCTCCATCTCTGAAGGCTTTCAAAAAGAGGCTGGATGGCCACCTGTTGGCGATGCTGTCGCTGCAGTAGTCATCCTGGATGCAAGCAGGGGGTTGCACTAGATGACCCTTGCGACCCCTTCCATCTCTATGAGCCTATATTTCCATACAAGGAGAAAGTAGGGTGGGGGTGGGGGTGGGGGGATGTTATTTTTTGTTTTCTTCCCCTTCGTTATGTGAAACCAGTCATCTTAATGTAGAAGATTGCAATACAATCTGTAGGAACCAGCAAAACAATGACTGTAGTCCCCAACCAATATAGTCCTCAATATAGAAGTATATTGAATTCAACAATGTGGCCAACATTATTAGTGGCATGATCATTATAGAGTGAGTTTCTTCTCTATATCGCCACATGCTTCTTGAAGGAGCACGGGGTAAAATCGTTCTATTCCCGTACGGAGGGGCAAAGTGAAATGCCACAAAAGTAAAGTGACTTGTCCAGGTCATGCAGTAATCAGGCCAGAGTCCGAACTGGCAATGCAACCCAGGTCTACTGACCCCCCAGCCCAGAGTTGTGTACGTTAGGCCAGGGTGCAGAATGGGGTGCCAGCGTTATGAAGCTCCTCTCCTGTTTCCATATTTAGCAACCAAGAATAGCTTTCCTTACTACTTATCATTTCTATAGCGCTACTAGGCATACACAGAGCTTACCGTCGCAGATTTTCAGACAGGTTCCTGCCCAGTGGGCCTACAATATAAGATGGTCAAGGATGTGGGGAACACACAGGGAAAGACAGAGACACACACACACACACATTTCCGTTTTACAGATGGGGAACTGAGTCTGAGAGGTTGTGACTTGCCCAAGGCCACCCAGTAAGTGCAAAACATTCTGCGGGAGATTTGGGGCCCTAACTAACCGTTAAGGATAACTGACTATCCTTTGGAGATATTTGTGCAGTGGGGTGCCGGTGACACTGTTCTAAAGGTACAAAGTCGTTGGACCACTAACTTCTACATTATTGCATGAGATGTGCTTCCAAAGTTGGAATGTACCCCATGATACCCAAGATAACCTAAAATTGCATTGTGGTACAATGTTACCCCAGCCATTAACATGGGCTTGTGGTAACTTTGTACGCCATATGGGAAAACCCATTCGTGCATGGGGCGCAATATTGCCTGGGTGGTTTTTCATCCACAGAAAACGAAAGGTTAATGATAACTGACCTTTGGAGATAGCTTGTAAGCTCTCGGGCAGGGCCCGTGTCTATCTTATTCTCTGTAAAGCGCCAGGTACATGGCTTGGGCTATATAAAAGCTAATAATAATAATAATAATACTGTGTATATTGGAGATATCGTGTATATCTTTGGAGATATTAGGTGTTGATGGCATTTTGGAGGACCACCAACTTCTAAATTATTGCATGAGATGTACCCCAGGGGTTTTACCCCACAAAACTGAATTAGTGTTCTTAAGCAACTCCAGTTGTATGTAAACTACCCCTGCAGGGGTGGTGTTGTCATAGTGGCAGCAGGGGCAGCTGCACCATGGCCCACAAACTGGGGTGGGGGCAGACCTTTCTTGGTAATTTGTTCCATTATTCTTACAAGAAGGAGATAAATGATTTGCCCAGAGTCAGACAACAAGCAGGACAGATAGCAGTAGTGGGGAATGCAACCCAAGCCCTCCAATACCTTAACTCAGTTTCCATATCTTTGGGTGTTACCAGGTGTAATGACAAACACATGGAAATCCATCTTGTGTTGAAATTGATGGTGTCATCCTGTGTGAGTAGCTAGTTGAACAGACATTTAAGCCACTGCATGTTTATAGCTACTCGGTAGGCCGGTCACTGAATTTAAGGAATTTCCAATGATGGGGAAGTTACTTGGAAAATGCTTTTAGAAACAAACAAAAATGAGCAATATCTGACATGAAATTGAAAGCAGGACAATGTCTGAAAAAGGATCAGGAACAATTGTTGTTGCCCACAGGAAATTTAAAAGCGGGAGAAGACACTTAAGCTAGGTCGGGGGTGGGGATTGTCCAGTTTCCATCCCTGATGAATCTGGACATTTTGTTTGTTTTACAGAGTTATCAGAGCAAACAATTGTTGTGATCTTTATTTCTGATTGAAACAAATAAAAAACCCAAAATTCTCCCTTTTATGCATGCAGAAGCAGATCTGCAGAATGACAAATGGAAACCTGACTGGATAATATTTTTTTTCTTCTTTAGAGTTTTCTAAACTGCTGGTTCATCCTCTAGAGCTGCCTTGCATTTTATGTATGCACTAAATTTGATGACCATCAAGGGTCGTTAAACAATATACTGTGATAAAAATAGTTCCCTTTGCTGACATTAGGTGTTTTCTAAAACTATCTCCATAAATCTCATCAACAAAAGCTACTCAGTCTCCAGAAATCTGAGACAGACTGTATCTGTAAAACCAGGCAAAAGGAATGTATACGCAACCTCCAACCTACTATGTTTACAAGTGAGGGACATGACACTGACACATTGGGATAATCCATACTTGCACATGTGGAGGAGGAGGATTAAGTTAGCAGCAGCAGTTTTATTTGTATACAAATATTCTTACTCGTATTATTATAAGTGTTATTGTTTATTGATTTATTTCCTCTCGGTCTCCAAAGGCTTAGGGTGACTCACAACATATTTAAAACAAAATACAACTCAGTCACAAATAAAAGCATCTAGCTCCCTTCAAACTCCCCCTTAGCATTCCCTAAATCTGAGCATCCCCTCCATCAACCTCCAGTCTCCCCCAAGATCCCCTCAATACTTCTTCTCACCCTATTTCCCCTGCACCCTACTCCCAATTCAGATGTGGAGAAAAAAAAAAAAATTCTTCCATTTCCAAGCAACTCCTATATATATCCTGTTTGGGGAGAAGATGCGAGTTCCATGCCATGTGTCCAAATGAATCCCACTAATCAAGCCTTGGCCAAACTTTGTGGAGATGTTGATTTTGTCTTCTTTCTGGTGAAACAGACCTGTGTAGGAAAGTCCTTGGCTGCCTTCATCCTTGTTTAAAATACTGCAGAATATGGCGGTGATGATGATTGTACCGATTTACTGGCATGGGGCTACTCATATCCAAAAGGATTACTTGGGGAAGCATTGGATAAAAACCACACAAAAATGCCATTATCCAAAATTTATATTGAAGATAAAAAAACATATGCAAAAATACATATAAGAACACACAAATGTCACAATCATATAAAAACACCCAATCACCTGACGCGTTTCGGGTACAACAATAAACCCTTCCTCAGGGATGAAGAAGTGAGACTCCCGGTTTGGAGCTTATATGCAATAGAGGAATCATTGTGTTCGTCCTTGCTACTTCTTCACCCCTGAAGAAGGGTTTATTGTCGTACCCGAAACGCGTCGGGTGATTGGGTGGTTTTATATGATTGTGAGTTTTGTATGTTCTTATATGTATTTTTGCATATTTTTTTATCTTCAATATAAATTTTGGAGAACAGCATTTTTGTGTGGTTTTTGATACTTTTTGCTGTTTTTTCCCCCTTGTTGGATATTTTGTGAAGCGTTGGATAAACTATATGTTTGAAACATGTTGCTATGCTCTGTGCTTCTAACAGGTTCTTATGGATGCAAGCAGCTGACCGAATCAAGGAGGCTTTCATTGCGTGGGCCTCTTAACCAGGGGAAGGGGAAGTGATTCTTAACCAGTGACTCAAAGGTGTTAGGAGCTGTGGGTGCTTGGGAAGAAATTCCCTTTCCCAAAGCCATCTCAAGAACTCGGCACGCGGTATGAGGTGCCACGGCCATAAAAATAAGTCTGCGGCTTTCGAGTGAGTCTTTAAATAGATTAATTTAAATAAGAGTTAAGCATTCAATTACCTTGATCAAATAGGTCAAGGACCTGGATAAGAATTAATACATTGGGGGATACTGACAATTTCGGCAGGGATAAAAGAAAAACAAAAAAAGGAAACCCTCTAGAGTCGAGCAAGAGAACACAATAGAGAGAAGGAGGTGTAGAGGCAACGTGCTGTGGGGGACGGGTAATCAGGCATCTAGTGGCATGAAAGGTCATCCAAAGAAACAATGACTTGATTATGCAGCTAATCAGAGAAATCAAGAAGCCATTATTTCTGCCGCTGGTGTCTGCTGTTGTTACCTAACCTCACACAGAGCCACTCTGCGTCCAAAAAATATGGTACTAACATGGAGGTGCTACACACTTTACACACACGCCCAGCACCAATATTGTACATTCTGAATTTAAGGGATAAAAGAACACTTTTGGGGGAGGGGGGAGTGTCTCTCCCCATGTTTTGTAGAAATTAAAACCCTTTAATTCTAGAAAGTAATGAATGTATCTGTGAACAATGAAGAATGTAGAACTGTAATTTATTATTATTATTTTATTACCACCATAGGTATTTATATAGCGCCAGCAATGTACCTGGCGCTTTACAGAAAATAAGATAGACACGGTCCCTGCCCAAGAGCTTACAATCTAAAGACAGGAGGAGGGGAGAAAGGGAAGGGGGAAACAGAGGGAGAGACAAGGGATGCAACATTCATGAGGATGCGAGAGCTCAGGTACACGTTCTTGACTTGGTTACAGAAAATTGGGAGTTTGCAGTTAACAGGTGGGGGATAATCCTGGGTGGGGATGATTAACAGGAGTTAGGAAGGGTGGAGCAGAAGAGGCGGGTTTTGAGGAGGGACTTGAAGGTGTGGAGGTTGGGGGCAAGGCGGACAAGGGCAGGGAGGGAGTTCCAGGCGTGCGGGGCAGCGAGGGAGAAGGGACGAAGGCGGTTGAGGGAGCAGGGGAGGCGTGGGTGGGTGAGGGAGGGGGTGGAAGAGGAGCGGAGTGCTCAAACGGGTTCGGTGGGAGATCAGGGCAGAGAGGTAGGGGGGAGCAAGGTTGTGAAGGGCTTTGTGGGTGAAGACGAGGCACTTGTGCAGAATGCGCTCAGGAAGAGGGAGCCAGTGGAAAGAGGAGAGGAGAGGCTGCACATGGTCAAAGCGACGGGCTAGGTGGATGATCCTGGCAGCAGAGTTTTGAACAGAGATGAGGAAAGAGATGTGAGAGTGGGGAAGGCCACCAAGGAGGAGGTTACAATAGTCAAGGCGTGAGATGACTAGGGCGTGGATGAGAGTTTTGGCAGAGGAGATGGACAGAAAAGGACAGATCTTGGCAATGTTGTGGAGGGAGAAGCGGTAGGATTTGGCAACAGAGTCAATGTAGGTTTTGAAGGTAAGGTGCGAGTCGAAAATGAAGCCCAAGCTACGGGCTTGGGGGACAGGGAGCATGGAGACCCCGTCAGTGGCAATTGACAGGGGAGAGGAAGGATTGGGAGGGAAGATCAGGAGTTCAGTTTTCGCCATGTTCAGTTTGAGTTGGCGTTGAGATATCCAGGCAGATATATCAGAGAGACAGTTGGTGAGACGAACTTGAACAGAGGGGGAGAGGGAAGGGGTGGAGAGATAGAGTTGAGTGTTGTCAGCATATATGTGGTATTGGAAACTGTGGGAGGCAATGAGTTTGCCTAGGGATTGGGTGTAGATAGAGGAGAGGGCCAAGGACGGAGCCTTGGGGAACCCCGACCGAGAGGGATGGGGAGGAGTTAGAAAGAGATACATTGAAGGAGAGTTCAGAGAGGTAGGAGGAGAACCAGTCGAGAACAGAGTCCTGAAATCTAAGGGAGTGAAGTGATTCAAGCAGGAGCGAGTGGTCAACAGTGTCGAAGGCAGCAGAGAGTTCAAGGAGGACCAGAATAGAGTAAAGGAGGTTGGATTTAGCCACAAGAAGATCGTTGGTGATCTTAACAAGAGCGGTCTCAGTAGAGTGAAGGGGACGGAAACAGATTGGAGGGGGTCAAGGGAGAAGTTAGCAGAGAGGAGGTCGAGGCAATGGGAGTAGACAACCCGTTCGAGGAGTTTAGAAGCAAAAGGGAGGAGCAAGGCACGACGGTAATTAGAGGGTTCAGAGGGATCCAGAGTGGACTGTTTGAGAATGGGGAAGACAGTGGCATGTTTAAAGGCAGAGGGGAAGGAGCCAGTAGAGAGAGAGAGGTTGATGATGTGGAGGAGGGAAGTGGCGACGGTAGAAGCAATGGAGGTCAGGAGGTGGGAAGGAATGGGGTCCAGGGGGCAAGTGGAGGGGTTGGAGGAGGAGAGCAGGGAGGAGATTTCCTCCAGCGAGGCAGGAGGGAAGAAGGACAGGAGAGAGGTGGGGGGAGGAGGGAGAGGTGGGGGAGTGGTAGGAGGAGAGGGCTTGGAAGCGATTTCCAGGCGGATCTTGTCAATTTTAGAGGTGAAAAAGAGAGCAAGATCCTGAGCAGAGAAGAAGGAGGAGGACAGGGGGGTCTGAGAAGGGAGTCAAAGGTGGAAAAGAGGCAGCGAGGGTCCCGGAAGCAGGACAAAATGTCATGAGTCAAATGATATTGAAGGAAGAATTATCATTGGGTTGGTTTTTTATTTATTTTATTTTTTTTAAATAAGTCTTGGCGAGTTAGATATCCAAACCTCAAGTGGGTGCAGAACAACAAGTCGTATTTAGATTCTTTGTAAGACACTGGGGATAGCCGCAACCTCTCGGTGAGGAAGAGAGGGGTATGTGTGTGGAGGGGTATTCAGGTGGGGATGGGGAAGGGGACTCCCCCCGGGAGTGAGAATGAGTAGGATGAGGTTGTACGTAGAAGTGGAATGGGTACCCACAAAAATGGGTAAGGACATCAAATTTCCAACACTCAACCTGACCTACTACCTTTGTGTACTACTAACCTTGTACCTGATTAGTGCCTGACAGCTTACCCAATATCCCAAATTTCAGTCCCAAGATATTAACTTTTGGTGCCGATTTATTTTATTTTTTTGTCTCTGTACTGATTTATTGGAAATTTTATTTTTTTTCACTATTTTCCTGAACCAATTTACCAATTGGTGATCAATAAATTGGTAACAATGTTGTAGTGTGTGAATGCACTATTCACCTTTCATGCAATGAGATCTTGCAGCCTTGTAAGACCCACCAGATGTGACTCTTACAAGGCTGTGAAATCTCACTGCATAAAAGAGGAATAGTGTGTTCACACATTACAAAACTCCAGCATTTATAACACCCGATATCTCGAGCACTTATAAGAATCCATTTTTGTCATGTGTAAAAGCGGCCTTAAGATGCTGGGTTTGGGATAAGTGTGCCTTGTGTTTTGCATGCTCCCACAGAGCTCTGTGCAACGCAAATGACCAGGCCGTAAATGCCTTAATCAAGCCCTAAATTATCGATATGTCAAGTTGGGAGGAATTACCTAACTGGATTGTGCTGTATTTGATGTTTAGTATTATTAAACATCCTTGCTAATGGCCCAGAGAAACTGCAGCACAGTGATGGGATTTGCAAATGGGATTGTAAACACTGGTTTTGTTTATTCTTCCATTTGTAAATGAGCTGTAGTGAAGTAGTGTCTGTTTTGGTAGTTCAACACAGTATTGAGTTGAGGTAACACGGAGTACTGGGAGAAGGCCTTGCCCCTCCCTAACCTTCTGCCCTCATGCCCACCACAATGTTTCCACCTGAGAACTCAACTTAGTACTTTCTGCCACACTGCCTCCTACGTCTACAACTGATCCCGACCCCCTTAGCACATACGCTCTGATACCTCCATTTCTCCCTTCAAATCCCTCCTAAAAAACATTGTCAGACAAGAGCCTTGTCAGTAGCAAATGTGCTGCTAGGTATTATCAGTTTTAGCACTTTCCTAGTAGTAGTTGGTTGCAAGGAATGAATACATGCTAGTTATCAAGGCAGCTCCCTGATAAGGAGCTCTGTTAGGCATGCTAGTGTGCCACCAAGATAAATACTTGAAGTCTTACCTTTTGGATTTACCCCTGGTGCAAGGATGCCAGTATAGTGTAATGAATAAGGTTCTGGACCTGGACTTTGGAGACCAGGGTTTGAATTTCACCCTAGCCAACGAACTCAGTTTCCATATGTAAAAAAAAGGGGAATGTGTGAGTTTGCCTTCCACGTGTGTTCCCTCTGATCCTTGTCAATTTTCGATTGTAAGCCCAGGATCTGTCTCTGAAAATCCGTGACTGCGAAAGCCTAGTAGCACTTTAGAAATGAAAAGTAGTAGTAAGTTTGTGAGGGATGGAAGGACCAGCATACTCTATGTTAGGGGGAGGGGGGAAAGGGAAGGGAAGGAATGGGTTAGATAGGCAAAAAGGGATCGAGAGAGGGGGGCGGCTTCAAAATGGGATGGCACTCTATCTAGGATATAAAGATCCCTCAGGGTGTAGGGTGGGCTTTCCCTCAAACTTGGAGAGCAACCCTTTTCATCATTGGGATCGAGAATCAGAAGCCAAGTGCCCCAAGAGGGAAAGTACACAAAGGACAATACCAGTTGCTCGAGGGAATATTCAGGTCCCAGGACACCGTGATAGGGAGGAGTGTGGAAGGACAGGGATATGGTTCCAGGGAGGGGAGAATGGGAAGGAACCCGCATGGTCAAGGAGGTGAAGGGATGGGTCTTGCGTTCAAGGGGGGGGGAAGTAGTGAAAGGGAAGAAGAGGACGGAGGGAAAATGAGCAAGGAATCAGGTACCAAAATCACAATTCACGTATCCAGAAACTCAATACAAGAAACAATACACGATCACTCACCATTCACTCTATCAAACACTCGGAGGTAGGGCAGGGGAACACGGGGAACAATCACTCTCCACTCAGCTATGATCAAAAAAGTTCAAGACAGGAATACTCCTCCACAAGATCCAGGGGGCCAGCTTCTCTAAATGATTACCGGCGGGTTACCCAGGTCCCGCCAGTATATTATATAGGTTATAGCTCCTCCCTCATACCAGCATGCTCAGAGCGGGGCCCCGCCCACCTAGCCATCAGCAATATTCCCCACACCTGGAAATGGGGCGGACCCAAGCCTCTCCTGTCAGCGTGAGGAGGCTCTGCCCCCTGCTACATGCATCCCTCCTTCTGACGCTTCTGCCGTCCTACCACGCCGAAGGGCAGTGCACCTGGGGTTCCCCCTTCGGTCCTCTGCTCTGCCGCTGACACTCTATGTGGGAAGAATAGATGAGATGCTTCCTGGGTGGTGGGTGGGAGGGGGATCTGGACTCATGGCGGGATCTTCAGAGGGTGGGATGGAATAGTTTTATACGTGATGGGTTATTTTTATATATGAATGAAGACCGTTTCATTGTTGTAAGCCACTAGAACTGAAATAGTTATCTATGCGGATATCGGTAACTGTTGGACTAATGACAGGGGTGGCCAGACTTCTGGTATACATGATCCACTTGATCCAGGGATCAATTTCAGGTGATCTACCATGGCTGCTCCTGCTGGATCCAGTGCTGCAGGCCAGGACCCTGCATGTTGGATCCCCACTCTAGAATACCTTGGAAAGGCGCACTCCCGTTTAGAGAGAGCGTTACGCACTGTACAGGAGTCACTTTCCTAGCCCATCTGCTTCCCAGAGACATCCCCAGAGGCTCTGGTCCCACTTTCCTACCCTCAGGTTATCTCTAAGAGGCTGGTCCCCATCCCCATACCTTGATCTACTGGAGATAAGCTTGTGATCTACCAATAGATCATGATCTATTTCTTGGCCACCCCTGACTTATGGTAACGGAGAGATTAAATTAATGGTGGACTTCACCATTCACAAATGTTTTTTTTTTCAGAGAGGCCTCAGAACACACACACCCAGAAAGATTACTTGCACATTTACTCATCCGGATATTTTGTTTAGGTTTTACATTTATTTCAGCATTTTGTGTTGGCTAATTCAATCTGTTTCAGCATTTATGTGTATGCCATTTATTGACAGCTCGTACTTTACTTTTCATCATAAAAACATAAGAAATACCGTACTGGGCTAGACCAATGGTCCATCAAGCCCAGCATCCTGTCTCCGGCAGTGGTCACGCTCAGTCACTTCGAACTGAGTGACTCAGTTACATCTGCCAACCTTCTTGGCTAATGTATCATTTTGTTTTCTTGGGGAATGGCATTGCATGTGTGCTCATCTGAGATGTCTTTTACTTGGCTAACATGGAGAACCGTTCATCCTTCGCTTCCAAGGTCTGCATTCAGTCACATTCAGTGATTAATCAGGTGACAGGATGCATAGATAAGTTTGGAGATGGCCTATATATCTATATTCCTGCGAGTGTCCTCATGGTATAGCTTTCATTATGCCTAAAGACGGAATCAAGTAGAATGTTGAGCATGTCCTATTTGTTATAAGCTCCTTTTCTACGACTTAAGCTTTGTTGCCTTTCCTATTCCAAGGAAGAAAATGAACACATTTTTCATATAGGCTCTTACTAGCGTGGACTCTAGCGCCCTTCAGAACAAAGGTTCAGAAATTGAAAGAAAAAGCCAAAAGGTCACTCTTCGAGATTGAGGAAAAACACGGTTCAAATGAATCCATCCATCCTTCCTTCCTTCCTTCGCTTTTCTATGTTGAACTCTTTGTATTTTACTATATAATACCTATGAAGGTGTCAAGTTATTTTCTTTAATAAGCCCTGCCCCAAGGGTAAGGAAGGGTCTGCCATGTAGCTCATTTCCTGCAGACATCATTTAAAATCAATAAATACTACTATCTTGTTTGAACAACTCTAGGGGGGATGGTAATTGTCCACAAGGAGTGAAAATTCTAAGCCCCAAGAGAGAAGAATGAATATTTAGGATGATCTTAGAAATGTTAGGCTCCTGGGGCTTGCGTAGTGAAAGAAAGGCAAGGAAAACTTAGTCTGAATAACCAGAAATGTATCTTTAATAGTGAGGTAAATGGGGGGGAAAGGAGAATATAATCCTTTTTTATATAATTTCTATATAATCTGAACTACTTTATATCTGTTGGAAAGCACAGTGTAGATAAAAAATACTTTATTGGGTAGTGGCTAAATTAAAAATGGCATCCTGAGCCAATTAAAAATAATGGAAAGGAACTCGCAGACCAGAATGGGATTTTATTTGGATTGTTATGGCTTGGCAGGTCTCACTGTTTCTCTGGCTTTATGAACCTGTGAAAATTGGTCAGTTTAACTCTCATGTACTTCCACAATCCCTTACTAAATTCTCCCTCCTCGCATTATTCTTGAGAAAAGCCAGGCTTAACAAAGGCCCTTTTTACACGGTCGGGGGTCGGGATGGGTGTTTTGGCACGGTGGGTAGAAGTGGGTGGGTGTCCCTTTATACGGACACCCCCCCCACCTCCACCAATGGCGACTCCTCTGGTTTTCCGGAGGGCTCTGTGGGTGGGTGATGGGTGTTGCGCAGGAACGCACACGCACCCCCACCCATCCCGCTCAGTGTTCACATGGGTGTCACATGATCCTGCTGGTCCTGTTAGATCTTTCAGTGGCATTTGATACCGTTGACCATGAGGTGTTGATGACTCGCCTACATGATGTGGTTGGGGGGTGAGCGGGATTGTTTTTTAATGGTTTCATTCTTTCCTGGCTGAAAGATCCCAGCAGGTGGTGCTGAGGGACTGTTCATTGTCTCCCCAGTACCTCTTGTGGGGAGTGCCGCAGGGTTCTGTTCTGTTCCCCCTCCTGTTCAACATGTATATGCAGCCGCTGGGCGAGATCATGAGGGGGCTTTGGATGCAGTGCCATTAATATGCTGACGACACTCAGCTCTACCTTTCGTTTTTATCTGACCCAGGCCCGGCAGTCTCGGTGCTTTCCTGGTGTCTGGCAGCTGTGGGGGACTGGATGAGGGCGAGTCGATTGAAATCGAATCCTGACAAAAGGAAGGTGAAACTGGTTGGTGGGACCAGTGACCTGGCAGTGGCGGGAGGGGCTGCTCCTAGATCTGCCGTTGCACTTGGATGCCCAGGTGGCAGCTGTGGCTGTAGGCGCCTTCCGCCAATTGCGTCTGGTTAGAAGGTTCAGGCCCTATATTTCTAGTTCTGACCTTGCCACCATCACCCATACTTTCATTACCTCGAGACTAGACTACTGTAATGCACTCTACATGGGGCTGCCATGGTGATGGTCTGGAGGCTGCAGCTAGGGCAGAATGCGGCAGCCCATCTCCTTATGGGGATGGGCCCAATTCAGGGTGCTGGTTTTAAGCTTTAAAGCCCTACACAATCTGGATCCCATTTATCTGAAGGACTGCCTCATTCCCTGGGCCCTAAGCTGGCCTCTGCGGTCGGCTGGGAGCGCTCTCCTTGAGGTCCCGCGTTGTCGACGGATAGCCACTATGTGGATGGTGTTCTCAGTGTCCGTCTCACTGCTGTGGAACTCCCTCCCATAGGAGGCCTCTCTCCTCGTGGATCTGCTCACCTTCCGGTGGCTAAGACTTCATTGTTCCGCCAGTTGTTCAGAGAAGGAGATGGAGAGGGTCGGTGGTTTGAGGGAAGATGGGTTCTAATAATAATAATAATAATAAACTGACTATTACGTAATATAACACCAATAAGATGTCCCGAAAATATCCCAACTCTTTCTGAAGGCAGTGTTGCTGAAGTCCAAATAAAGAAGTAAATCTAAACGTTAGGACCAGTGCTACCATTAGGCAGTTCATGCAGCGACTTGGGGCAGCAAGTCGAAGGGGCTGCTCTCTGGCCCCCTGCCCCGCTGTTGCTACTAAGGCGGGAGAGGTGCCCCTTCTTCCCGATCCAGTGCAGACTGGTGACAGTGGCAGTGCCAAGGGCAGGAGAGGCAGTGGCAGAAACTGGATGGAAATGGGAAAGGTTTCTCCTCCCCGATCCAGCTTTCACTACCACCTCTCCTGCCCTCGATCCTGCTGCCACCGTCACTAAACCCTATGCAGGATTGGGAGAAGGGCTGCCTAGGGGGGAGAGTTGAAGGGGGCACCACTCCTGCCGCCCTCCAGCTGTTGCTGTTGCTGTTGCTTCTTGATGGGGGGAGGGGGCGGCGGCTGACTAGGGCAGTAAATATACTTGCACTGGTGTCCAGCTCTGTCTCCTAGCCCCAAAATGCTGCTCTCCTCTACCAAGTGTTAGTATGCCCTTAGTTGTTGGAGAACATAAGGAGAGAGGCTCTCTCATAGCCAGGAAAGAATTAAGTACACCTCCATGTTCTGTATAAATGGCCACAATAAAAAAGACAACCCTAAATCAGTGTTTTTTTCATGTTATGAATATTCATGCAATAATTCTAGTCCCTCGATACCAATAGGAATATATATATATGAAGTATATATATTTACTTCTCAGGGTCCCAGAGAGATCTGAAACATATAAACCTGTCTTAGACTTTGCATTATTAAATTGCTGTGCACAACCCATGATGCTCAAAATAGAATCTCCGAGACTGTTAGTAGCCGTAGGAAATTGATTGGAAGACCTGTGGAATAGCTGATGTCTCTGGAGCTTTAGGATGCATTTTTGCCTAGCTAAAGGCCAATTATGTTTTAATCTCTCAGGGTCTGATACTGAACTTCTTACAGAGAGTGCTTACAGGAGTAGTCAATAGCCAACATTGTGTTATAAACAGGTCTTGTAATTCAGTTTTGAGTGTCCACACACTGGCCCTTTTCACACAGGCCCGGGAGGAGCCACGGTGTGGGGGGGATGGGTGGAGGCCGTGGCATGTGGGTGGCCTATTTACACCGATGCCCACCCACCCATCTCCACCCATCTTCACACACAGAGACGCCTACATTTTCTCCAGTGCCGTCGTGCGTGGGGAATCAGTGGAGGTGGGTGGAGTGTGGGAGCGCCCCCGCACTCAGTCAGACTGGCAGTCACACGGACACCCCCCACATCGCCCACCCAGTCGCCCATGTGGGTGAGAAGGGCTGGAGTCTTGTCTAAAAAGGGCTACTGATTTGTGAGGTGTGGTGGTTGAGTTTTTAAGGTGGTCACCAAATATTTGAAGGTTGTGGGTTTAATTCCTGCTTTGTGTTATCCATGATTGATTGATTGATTGATATGTAGCCCGCCTTTCCCTGAAAGAACAGGGTGTTCAACAACAACAGATATGTGCATATAAAATACCAAGATTAAAAACCATAAAATCAAATGTAAAATACCCATAAAATACACCCCAAATGCTTTTGGGTCCCAGGCTGTTTAATTTGGGCATGTTCCGAAACCCTGAAGCATCAAGAGGAACCTTTCAACTGACCTTCACCTGGGTGGGCTGTGGCTCAGGTGGTAGAGTGCATGCTTTGCATGTATAAAGTCCCAAGTTCAATCCCTGGAATCTCTGATTTAGGATCTCTAGTAGCACACCTGGGTGAGGCCTCTGCCAGGGATCCTGAAGCGCCAGATTTGAAACCCTGCTGCCGTGTCAGGTTGTGATAATACTGGGCTAAGATGGAACATTGATCTGACTCAGTTAGGCAGCTCTTTCTATCCTCCATGAGCATTAGAAAAGTCTAGCTGCTTGTGGTGGCATTATTTGCACGCTTAAAATCAGAGACATGATGAGAGGGGGCTTAGGGAGCTTTTGTAGATGGTGGGTTATGGCAAAGGAATAGGGTTGGCACCAGGATGGGGGATCCTGAACAGAGAAGAGGAACCAGAGGTAGGACTGGAGACAAAAGGCTAGAGCAGAGATAGGGTTGGATATAAAGCAAGGTCGGGAACAAGGGTCTAGATCAGATCAAGGCAGGGTTTAAAGCAGAAAGGGAAATGGGAGTTCCGGGTTCCACAGAGTTTTCTAAAGTTGCCAGCTAGGCTTATATCCTGGTTGGCAGCCATCCAGGAAGCTCAGGGTGTGGGAAGAAGAACAGGAAGGGATGTGGGCTGGTTAGAGCAGAGGAGAGTGCTGAGACGAGAGCAGGTTTTCCAGTTCCAAAGGGAAATACCAACCTATCGGGAGTGCTTCTGAGTGTCCGTCAGTTCTTCATCAGTTCCCGGTGATTCCACCCTTCTGCCATTTTCTTCACTGTCCAGTACTTTATGTCATTTCCTGAACTTTTTCATCACTTTCAGGGAATTTTATGGCAATTTTACAGCACTTTTATGGCACTTCCAGCACTTCCTCCATCCTTAGCTGGCATTTTATAGTTTCCACAGCCACTGAGGGTACACACAGGACTTGGGACCAGAACGTAGCAGCTCCATTCAACTTGTGAAAAATAACAGAAAATGGCAAAAATAGCAGGAAAGCCAGTAAGTTTCTGCATCATGTAAATTTCGGTAAATACGCTGCTTCCGACAGAAACAGCACTTGCTGAGATTTTCTGTTTCAACCCTAGCAGAAGAGCCTTCCTTGGAAATGGCCAGGCCCAAAGCAGGCTGAACCAGGGGTGCACGAGGGCAGTTTACTGTCCCAGAACTCTTGAAGACACAGGTTCAAGGCCAGGAGTAGTTGATTGATTGATTGATTGATTGATTGCATGAACTTTTATCCCGCAACTCTCCTGCTAAAAGCAGCTCGAGGCGGCTAACAATAAATACATAAAAAATATAAAATACAAAATATAAATATAAATATAATGATACCAATAAATTAAATGTATTATACAGGACTCCACGTGAGAAGGCCTGGGGGGATGACAAACAGTTTCCCAGCACCACTCACTGAGTTCTCCCGGCCAGGAAGGAATGGGACCATTCAAGAACAGTCCCACCCATCCCAGCTCGGTTCTGCAACTGGGTCACCAACATCTCGTGGGCAACGGTATCAAAAGTAACGAACAGATCTAATAGAATCAAAAGGGTCAATCGACCTTGATTCAGTTCGCTGCGGAAGTTGTTAATCAAGGCCACAAGCACAGTCTCAGTGTCATGACCCGGACAAAAGCCCGACTGCAAGGGATCTAGAAAACTGATGTGGTCTTGATGTCCTTGCAGCTGCCAAGCCACAACCTGTTCAATAACCTTCCCTTAAAAAGGAAAGTTAGAGACAGGCCAATAATTGGGGAGGGAGTCAATGTCAAGTGATGTTTATTTGAGCAGAGGTCGCACCACTGCCTCCTTGAGGCAGCTCGGCACTCTGCCCTCCCAAAGGGAGGCATTGATCACCCGTGCCAGCAACAGCCCTAGTGTCTCCTGGATGGGCATGGGTCTAGTTCACAAGAGGTGACGCTGACCACCCCAAGAACATTCTTCGCATCAACGGGTGACACCCACTGAAACTGATCCCATAGTTGACTGAACTGGGTCCTTAACCAGCATTGTCTCCAGAGAAAATGCCAATGTGCTCCTCTTAACACCGCTCCTTTTTGCAACCAGTCTTCTCACACCAATATAAATAAGTGCTGCAGACAGACAAGTGATTAACATAATGTTTGGGGCCATATTTTGAACCCTCAGTAGGTTTCAAACACAATTATATTTACTTGAGAGACTGGAATACCTTGTTTGGCTCTTTCTGCTAATTAATATAGATTTTATCAGATTTTTGTCTAGTTTCATTATGGCTTCATTGGCAGTCTCTTGCCTCGGAGGTCATGGGCTGACACCCAGAACTGACACTGCATTGCTGCTGGAGTGGGGGGGTGCCACCGTTGATGTCATTCTCTAATATAGGCCATGCTCGTCTGGCTAGATGAAGGTGAAAAAATCTCCCAAGGCATTTTAAAAACAGAATAGTTTAGACTTTATGTTTTGATCAAAAAGGAAGGTTCTGGTTAATAAAGTTGTGCTTGGGTTTTGGTAAGCACAACATTTTTTATTTATTTATTTATTTATTTAAAATGTATATCCCACCCCTCCTGCCCTCAGGGCAGCCCAGGGCGGCGAACAACATGCAATAAAACCAATATACATTTTTTAAAAACAGTTTAAAAATACAGTATGTGGGGAAACCCCCCACCCCACCCCTCGCCAAAAGCCTGATGGAACAGCCAGGTCTTACATACATGCTGAAACAGCAGGAGAGTGGGAGCCAACCGAGCCTCCTCCGGGAGCGAAATCCACAGCACACGGGCAGCCACCGAAAAAGATCTAACATTGGTGGCCACCCGCCTCGCCCGGGGAACCTCCAAAAAGGCTCCCACGGACGATCTCAAGGGTCGCACGGGCACATGGGGAGTGAGGTGGTCCCACAGATAAGCAGGGCCCAGGCCGTGAAGGGCTTTAAAGGTTAAAACCAGCACCTTGAACCTGGCCCGGTGCTTTATAGGCAGCCAGTGCAGAGCCCGGAGCACTGGTGTCATGCGCTCCCCGGGACCCACCCCCATAAGGAGAAGAGCCGCAGCATTCTGCACCAGCTGCAGCCTCCGGACCAGCTTCTTGGGCAGCCCCACATAGAGCGCATTGCAGTAATCCAGCCTCGAGGCGGTGAAGGCATGGATGACAGTGGTGAGGTCGGAGTCTGAGAGATATGGCTGAAGCCGCCGGACAAGATGTAACTGCCGAAACGCACTCCCCGCCATGGCTACAACCTGAGATTCCAGGCTGAACCGCAAATCGAGGAGCACACCCAGACTCCGCACTTGAGAGACCATGGGAGGGCGAACCCCCCCAACAAGAGAAGATTCCACCACCCCCAGGTCCCCCAAGCCCTCGCCCACCAACATCACCTTCGTCTTGTCAGGATTCAATTGCAGATGGCTCGACCTCATCCAAGCCGCCACAGCTGACAGGCACTGGGAAAATAATGAGACTGCATGGCCTGGGTCGATGGAAAAGGAGAGGTAGAGCTGAGTGTCATCAGCATACTGATGTGTTGATATTTGTTAACAAAGGTGTGTCTTTACTAGATTTTAATTCAGTCTTGCAGAGATCTTTCCAGTAGTTTATGAAATTAATTACTTTTTGCTTTATTAAATAAAAAGTACACGTTTTGTACCTAGAGTTTATGTAAACAGACAGTGGGGCTGATCCTGCGGTACGCAGATCCCGTGCACAGCTGCACACATCTCCGTTGCCAGCACTGAGTTTGAAGTTATGCTCCAAAGGCCCTTTTCACATGAGACGCCCCCACCCATCTCCCCGCAGTTTCGCTGCGTAGAGATGGGTGGAAATGCCCGTGTGAAAGCCGCTGGGGATGGATGGGTGTGTGTGTGCACTCTCGCGCTACATCCATCTCCACCCATCTCAACCCATCACCCACGCACGGAGCAACAGGCTCCAGTGCCCAATGATCCATGCATGGAGGTGGGTGTGCGCCTGTGGGAACGGGAACGCACCCACCACGGCCGCACACTCATCACCCCACCCACCGTGGTCCATTTAAAAACAGCCAAAGTTATGTCACATTGTCCCACACGGAATCTGTGGGGATCCGCGGGCCATGAGATTGAGCCCATTGCGTGAAACACCAGTGCCACACCTGCCAACATATTCCAAATCAAGAGTAAAATCGAGGGGCCTCATTCCCGTTGGCTTCGATGGAAATTAGGAGCCTCGAGTTCTATCCTATTGATCTAGACTATTAAATAAGGAAACTCTGTGCAGCCCATCCTAAGCTACCTTTTGTTTCTGTTGTATCGAACATCCACTAAGAGTGGGATTTTCAAAAAGATTTTGCATTGATTCTAGCAGTTCTCCCACCAAAGTAATTGGAAGATCCTTCTGTTGACATCAACAGGAAGAGATTGAAGAAATCAATGAGCATTTCTGAAAATACCACCATAGTTACAAGCATTTTATCAGTGAGAGTATACGTATGTTGGTTTGTTCACTTTTTACCCCACCCTTCCCATTAAGACGCAGGGCGGACTTCTATATGTTTATAAAGAGAAGTGTGCATGTGTGTCCTGTATCCTTATTTATTTTTCACTGTAAGATATCTATACATCTTAAAATTTGATGTGGTCTTTGATGTGGAACTTTGTAATGGTCTTTTAGAAATTAGCTGTTGGCAGTTGTTCTGCAGCAGAGGTCCATAAAAGTTTATTGGCTTCTTCAGGCCAGCTTTAGGGTGCAGGTTAGTCTGTTCCATGGGAATTAGCTTAATCCAGTTTAATGTCTTCATTACAAAGCAATTTGTGTGCTGTCAAGCACGACCTAATATACATTTCCCCTTGTTTATAACTATGTCTAGCTATTTGTGGGTAACGGAGGACAGGTTTGGCTAATGTGAATTTACTGGCTGCAACGTAACTGAAAGAAGTCTCAAGCTTATTCAAGAGAATCATAGTTCGTAAGAAGCAATGTGTGCATGTAACACACTTGTAGTGTGTGTGTAGGCCTCGGATTCGCTCCAGAGTTTACACTTTACATAACAGTAAGATTATTACTTACAGTCTTTTGTTGGTATGCGTCCTGAATTAAATGCAGACTTGACACTTGTCAGGTACTAGGGCCAGGGATGTAGAACATCTGGCCTCAGGGACAAATCTGGCGTGTCTGGGATTCTTTTTTTTCTTTTTTTTTTCTTTTCCCCTTTCTCGTTTATTTATTTTATTTGATACCTTTCCAATTTCTTGATCTGGCCCGCAAATCTAGTCCCTACCCACAAGCACTGAAAGCGTGAGCTTAGAGGAAGGGAGAAGAGATGGGGCATGCACTCATGGAGAGGGGATGGGTATATACTATAGATCCATGATCTGGAGCCGTTCCTTTGTTCCCTCCTCATGGGAACCCCAGTCATCAATTTATGTGCATCCTGTGGAGTTTGTACGCGTTTCCAAAGTACCCTGAAATAGCCTGAAAAGTTCCCTCCCCATCTTTGTGGTAGGCCTTGATGGAGAGTCAGTGTGGTGTAGTGATTAAGAGTGCAGTACTGGGGCCACGAGCATCTCCAATTCAAGATCTCGGGTAGAATGCCTGCATGATGCCTCTGCCTGAGACCCTGGAGAGTCAGATTTGAAACCCTGCTTCCGTGTCAGGTTGTGACAATACTGGGCTCATATGGACCATTTGTCTGACTCAGTTAGGCAGCTCTTTATATCCTTACCTTGAAGCGTCCAGAGATTGATACCGTTGGGAAAAAGATGCCAGGTTGGCTGGACCATTGATCTGACCCGCTATGGTGCTTCTTATGAGCTTTATCCTTCATTTATCAGGCGGTGAAGAGTCTTCTTTTTTATTCATACGATGTCACTAATTCACCTGTAGTTAGTCATAGACCTATATTTTACAGTAAGCGCAATGGAGAGCTTCAATTTCCAAGCATGAAATCACCCCTAATCTTCACATATTTAGCAACTAAGTGCACCAAGATGAAACCATTATCTGTAGCTGATCTGCCAACTCAAAACCCAGCCTGTTCCTCTGCCAATAATTATTTAGTTGTCACCCATTGCTCTAAGGCTTCCAGAAGATATCAAGAGTATATTTTACTGATTATCGGCAGCAAGCTAATAGGTCTATAATTATCTGGGTTAGTCCTTTCGCCTTTTTTAAATATAGGGACTATAATTTCCATATTCAAATACGCCGGAAAATTACCCACCATATTATACAATGTAAATAACTTTGCTAGCAACGGTGCCCACCAGGCTACATATCCTCGGTATACTTCTGGTGGAATAAAATCTATTTCTTGGGGCTTTGCCTGGTTTCAGAGCTAGAATATATTACCTTCTCTTCAGATACAACCAGGGGAAAAGTAGTAGCTCCCAAAATATCATTTCTCTGGATATTTTCATATGTATGGGGCCGTTCGGTCTGCCACACTGAACCCTAGACCAGGATCCGTCTCGGATCCCGGTTCATGATCAGACCAGCTGTCCTTTAGACGTGCCAGCCTGATAGCTAACGGGGATCGGGGAGGAGGTGGGGCTGCGTGGCCGACCGTCCTTGGGGAGACGGGCGGGCGCAGCGGCCATTGCAGCTGCTGTGCCCGATCCCGTACCGTGGTCAGGGCCACAATCCGCGATAGGCCAAAGGTAACAGACATTACTTTTGGCCCATCCCGGATCGTGGCCAATCTAAGCATGGTTCTGGCCCACAGACCGGCCTGAGGTCCAGAACCGTGGTCAATTTGATCCCAGACGGGTGTTCACTGTGATAAACATCTGACCGGGAGGAAACAGACATTCCCATGATCGCTGCCACCACATGGAATCCACTGTGATTCACAGTGTTGAGCAGCGATTTCGTAACGTCTGAAATTACCCTCTGTTCTATTTCGGCTTCCCCCTATCCAATAGTCTTATCCTGATTTTCTTTTAAGGAAGGCAGTAGGCAGAAGACTCTCAGAACAGAAGCTGATGAAGGGTATATGTGGTAGTTAGCATGTAACATCCTGAGGAGGATGCTATCCTGTAGAAAAGAGATGTTTAAATTTGTAATAAGAAGAATTTTAAAGCTAATTTGGGGTTGTTCCTACCTGCCTATCAAAACCCATCTTAGAACCAGAAGGGAACATCTAGGGTTTCCCTGGTTCTCAAACGGGGAGGCTGGTCTCCCAAGGAAAACATGGGAGGAGGTGGGGAGGGGCAAGTAGATCCAAAGATGGCAGGAAGAGAGGGTGCAAGAGGAGTGGGTGCTGGTGGGGGATGGGGTGTCAGTTGCCAACAACAAGCAGACTAGTGGGCCGAGATCAAAAAGTTTGCAAACCACTGACCTAGTCCAGGCCACTGATGTTAATTAATCAAGCTCTACTGTGTCTACTACACTACCCTCCAGAAATGTCTTTCCAACCTATTTTGAAAGACTTCCACTAATGGGAAATCTACAGGCTCCCTTGAAATTTATTCTTCTGCTGCCTAACTGTCCTGGTAGCTAGAAAAATCCTTCCTGACATTTAGCTGACATTTTTTCTCCTTTAGTTTGAACCCATCAAACGACTCCTATCCTCATTGGCCAAAGAGATCAACTGGAGCCCCATTTGGCTTCAGCAGCCTTTTACATTTTTGATGACTGTAATCATCTTTTTTTTTCCCCTCAGCTGATCATTACCAGTTGGTTCAACTTCTCCTCACAGGTCTTTCCTCCCATCCTCTTTATCCATCTACATCTGTCAAAGCCTTCCATCAACCACGTGCATGTGCCCTGTGACTTTGAGTGTGCTGTGATAGGACAGTTAGCAGCATAGCACCCCATTTATCTAACATTGTAAGAATTCTATATGATAAGACGGACATCTCCCCCTCCAGCAACGCATTTATTATTTTTTTCAGTATCTGTGCAATGAAGGGAGTAAAGGGGCATCATTTTACACACACACACACACACACACACACACACACACACACACACACACACACAATCAAAATGGCTTTCTAAGGATTGCAAAATATAATGTGTCTAGACGGATGTTGCATGGATTCTTTATTGGTCTCCAAGGCCAGTCTTAATTCAAAGTGTCCAAATTACTTTCTGTACGGCTGGTTAATATCCTGGTGGAAGACCATCTGATAAAGGTGACAGTATTTCACAGAGTTCTTCATTCTTTTCTAGTCTTAGTCACAGCCACTTTCTCTGGAACATAGTGTTTTACTTAGGGAATCAAATGCCCCTCCCGTATTAGAAGAGAAATCCTGGAAGAAGTAATACCGTTTTTATTTTGATTTATAATTTAAACAGTAGAAGAGGGCTCTTCAAAAACTCTTGGGATGTTCAGACAGATAAAAGCTTCGTTTTCAAACTGAGGTGCCCAGATAGGTACTGCAAAGATAGCATGATTTCTTTTCAGGCTAATAGCACTTTGTAGGTCCAAGCTTCCGATATCCCAGAATATACAGATTCCTGTCTACTAGGGGTGTGCACCAGACCAGGGCCCCATGTTGTTTTTCATTTTCGTTTTTAAAATGTCTCATTTTCATTAATAACAAAATGTCATTTTCCGTTATTATTGTTGGTATTGGTATTGTTATCGATTTTAAAGAAATATTTTATTTTTGGTATCGCTATTGATTTTGTGTTCCAATGAAGAATTATTGTCAGAAGTTGAACTCCTTCCCCTTCTCATTGTGATACAGAAAGAACTGCACACAATAATATCTACTGTACAACAATAGGTAGTGTGCCCCACAATATGTATATTTTATTTATATCTATATAATATATGGACAGGGGGAGACAGATAGGAAGGGAAAAGGAAAACTCTATCTACTGTCTCTTGTGTGTGCGTGTGTGTGTGTCTGTGTGTCTGTGTATATATATATAGAGAGAGAGAGAGTAGTGGTGGGACCCCGGGCCCATTACCGGCTACCGGATTTACCGGTTACCGGTTCTGCAAAAACCGGATTCCCGGATTAAATCCGGTATGCCGGTACCGGATTTATTTCATTGGTTTCAATGGGGCGCTGTGTCCCCATTGAAACCAATGAAATAAATTAATTCCCTCCCCCTCCC
>QEPC01003849.1:1613422-1686725 GCA_003113815.1 Sphenodon punctatus | reverse complement strand
CCAGCAGTGTACCTGGCACTTTACAAAGTAATAGAATAGACATGGTCCCTGCCCCTAGGGCTTACAATCTGAGAGACAGGAGCTGGGGGAGAGACTTAGGAAGGGGAACAGAGGGAGAGACTAGGGGTCTAACATTCAGAGATACATCCATCAGGTCCTTCCCCTCCCAGTTCAAGAGTTCAACACTGTTTCTGGCTCCGAGATGTCTGCACCCTCCTCCCCTCTCCACGTTTCCCTCCAAAAACACCTGCCAGGCTACCAAGCAATAACAAAATCAGTTACGACTTTTGTTAACGTTATTGATTTTGTTATCATTTTTGTCATTTTCGTTATTGCAATAACAAAAACGAAAATGACAATTTTCGTTATTGATATAACGAAAATGACATGCACACGCCTATCAAATGGCTGTGTGGTTGTAGCTATGCTTTTACTCAGTGTTTCCCTTAAATATTATCCTAATGATACAAAATATAAGTAGTAGCTGGGGGCAAGGGGGTGCGACTGTCAAGGTTTCTGGATCGGTGGGCAGCTCACCTGCCCCACTTCCTCAACCTTCTGCAGGTCCAGACACGCTCCCCAAGAGGCTTCCCTCGTCTGCCCTGATCCCACCCACTTCCTTTTTGCACAAGCTCTTGCCCTGCCTTCTAGCCTCCTTGGCATATAAGGGCTTTGGTGGTAACACCAGGAAGCTGGGCCGAACAAAACCTTCACTTGCAGGTGTCCTTGCCTTGTACCTTGTTCCCAGCCTTTACTCTTGTCTTTGGCTCCTTTTCTCTGCTCTGGTTGGTGCCCTCCATGGTTTCCTTTTCGCTTTCCTGGTTCCTTGTTCCCAGCCTTGATTCTTCCATCCTTCTCTCTCCTGCTCCCGCTCCCTGCATCCCTGTTTCTTTGTCTCACGCTGCCCCCTTAGCCTAGCTCCCTCTCAGCCTTGCCTCTGTCTTTCTCCTTAACTCCAACCCAAGCCTTGATCCTGGCCTTTTTCTACCTCCCTGTTCCTCCTCCAACCTTATTCTGTGTCCCAATCCCTGGTCTTGATCTTGTGCCCCAACCCTGCCATCCTCCCACATCCTGGACGCCCCTCACTCCTGTGCCCCTTATAGATTGAGAAGCGCATTGCAAACTGGAAGAAGCATGAGTTTTCTCTAAAATGTTGAGAGAGAATGAGGGCCGCTTTTTAAAAAAAAGGTTTAAAAACGAATTCAGTTTTTGTTTTGCTTTTAAATTCTGACACAGCATACCAGTCCCTCCCCTCACCCCCTTCCTTGTGCATTTGTCTGTAGGACAAATTCTTTGAAATGTAGGAATGTGTGAACGCAGTTCGGAAGTTCGGACCGAACTCTAATAGTTCAGTTGACCAAACTCAAATTCGACCAAACTGTTCAGTTGAATCCGAACCAGTTTGGAAGGCAAAAAAACCCAGTTTTGAATGTACCAACTCGGTTCGGAAGTTCGGAATTCAACTGAACTCGAATAGTTGAGTCAACCGAACCAAACTTTCGAACCAAACTCAATTTTCGAACCGAACCAAATTTCCGAACTCGGTTCTGTTCACACATCTCTATTGAAATGTGCTACTTCAGAAGTGATCTGCATTGGTGCAAGCTTTCTTTCTTTCTTTCTTTCTTTCACACGCTTTTCCATCACTGTGGTCTGTTTCACTGATGCTGTGGAGACTCAGCAAACTGTGGTGGCAGAGAAAATAACCAGACTAGGACAAGAAGGGAGTGGGGGGGGAAGTACCTGTAAGGCTAAGGAAGAGGGAACAACCCAGACGGTCTAGTATGTGAAGGGTGAAAATGCTCAGGGACTGGTGCATAATGTGTTTTGTAGGTGGAAGTGTCTAGGCAAACAGGATGTAAACACCCAAGGATCTGGGTTGGCCAAAGGACCGGATCCTATGGGTGCCTGGAAGGAGGGTTGTCTTGGTAACATGAGGAGTAGAATTGACCAGTAAGCTGTGGACCAGACTGAATAAGTGACACCCCCCCTTAACTATTAGTTGTGCAATGTAATGTATAAAAATTATAAATGGCATGAATGTAACCCAATGTAAAATGCAAATCTCCTTCTTAAAATGACCTATATACACACGACTTTAGCAACAGGTGGACATAGAAGACAGATTGTGAGAGTTGTTGACATAACTTACAATAAATCTGTGGGACTACTTGCCAGAGGATGCTATGCAAGCCAGTAGTGTGACTGGCTTCAAAAAAGGGATTGGATAAATATTTGGAGGCCGGGTCCATAAAGTGCTACTAGTTAGGCTAGTCAGAGGAATGAGACACTTGATGGTTGGGAGCTGGGGAAGAATGGGAGGAAATGGATTACCCCATTGTAACCTACAGACATCCCCATCCCCCACCCCCGGTGCATATTCTGGCTGTGGGAGGGAATGCGCAGCCACAATATGCGTGGGGATTGGCCGGTCTGAAAGCTGCCCCCCCCCGGCGCGGCTTTGCCGGCAGACATGTGCAGGGATTCAGAGCTGGGTTTCCTGCGCATATCCTGGCTGTGCATTCCCTCCCGCAGCCAGAATATGCCTGGGGCGGGGCGGGGCGGGAGGAGGAGGTCTGAAAGCGGCTAGAATGCTGGGCTAGATGGACCATTGGTTTGACTCAATAATGGCACGTCTTCTGTTCTTATGGGTTGAGGGACATTCAGAAAGTGTGTGGAGGTGGGGATTGGGGTTCTGGATCAGGATCAGAGTTGGGATTCAGGTACCAGTATAAAAAAAGGGGGGGAACAGGACTGGGGGACAAGAGCATGGTTAGGGGCTGGTAAAAAAGAGCAAGACCTAGGATAAAAGGAACAAGAAGCAGAGCAAGAGCTAAGGGAAGGACTGGCAGCAGAAAGGAGGTGAATGTGTGAGTGACTCCCTCCCCCCCACCTTCCTGGTGCTATCTTGGTTATATGCTGGCTGGTAGCCAACCAGGAAGCTAAGAGGTGGGGCAAGGACTGGAGACATATGGAAAGGGCGTGGCTAAGGCAAGGTAGGGTGGCCTCTTGGGGTGGCGAGGGAGGGGGGGAGGTGTGGCTGAGCCAAGGCAGGATGAGGAAGTGGCAGAAGAGATCTGACCACTGCTCCAGAACCCCGAGAGCCTGAGTTCGAGGCTAGTTCCTTACACAGATGAGGGGGGAGGGGAGTAAAGAGAACGATTGTGATAATGCTGGACATTAATATAGGCAGTGCACTTGACATACCAGCTACACCCAAACCTTTTGCTTCGTGGCCACTGTAGCATTAGTTAGTCTGAAGATCTTGACCAAGACCAGATATTTTTCCATTGTTTATTTTATTAGTGTCAACTGTAAATTCACTCTGGCGATAAGTTTTGGATCGGCACAAAAATACATCCATAATAATTCGTCGTCTTGGGTGTCCAAATGTGATTGAGTCAAGCGGACCAAACCAAAATGGCCATGTTAACAGTCTTCCCCAAATCAATGTGTATGATGTTGACATCTCTTCTGCTCTTTTCTGTTATAATACAGTGCTTTATGTCTTGTAATACTCAATTTCCTTAATTTTCTATTCTTGAAAGGATCCCTTTGCACTTAGCTATAAATGATCAACTACTTAGCTCATCCATATCAATAAGGAATCCTATTAGAAGTCAGAGATTGCTTGCTTAATACCAACAAGTACTTTGGAGAACATCAAATCCCTTGACAGATGAGTGTTGCCACACGGATTTATTTTCCTCAGGCTTTAACTAAAATAGCTTCAGTTGCATCTTACTATTTAAGGATATTGAAGTAGAAGGTTATAGCAAAATGATTTACAGATAGTAATTGCATTTCCCAGCTTACCTATTTCCATAAATGAGATCACAAATCCAATCTGTTGTTGGGCCGCAAGCACGACAGTGTCGAGGCGGATATATTTGCCAGTTAAGACAGAATGTAGCCATTCTTTATTCCACTTCTCCCACCCTCCTTCACCCCCCCCCAAAAAATGTATGTAAAGTTCTTCCTCTTATGCCAACGATGCCCCCCCCCCATTCTCTCCCTCCCTCCCTCCCTCCATAAGATATGCAGAAATATGTTTCTACCTTTTTTTAGTTATTTCTTTCTTTTGGAACTCTTATGTGGTCAGGAAAGAGAGGCATTTGAAATTTGCCAGCTTTGTAGGAGGAATAGCAAAGGTAAACTTTCTCATGCTGTTCCTTGACTGCATACACTGACATCCTACAACAGATGAGTCAGAGTGGCGGGGGAAAATCAAGTCCAGAATAGCATCTTGGATTTGAATGTTAACTAACTCATTTTTAGAGATAGATATGTCATAATTGGAAGCATCAGGGATTTGACCCAGTTCATTAAATACACCTGTTAGTTTATATAATTTAGATTATGAGCTTGTTCACACAACTGGCTGAGAAACTAAATAGATCCCTGAACTATTCTTAGCTACCCAAGAATTAAAGATTGTGTGAACAGTCAGGTTTTAGGTGTCAAGGGAGTTACCACGCATATGCTTTCCCCGTTTTCATGATCACTTACCACTGGAGGAAAGCTAGTTTGCAGTATGTGCTTTTCTTACCAGGTGTTCAACCCCCTGTCCCCAGGGTTAGTCACATACCATTTTGCTTTAAACATTGGGCATTTTTACAGATAACGTAAAGTTCTGGATTTTTCAATCTTCTGGTTTTACAAGTCCACAAGTAAGTTCCGGATGCATTTCTCTCTCTCTCTCTCTCTCTCTCTCTCACTCTCACACACTGCCCTGACGCAGTTCCTGGATGAGTTCTTCACACAAAAACTGCCCTGAGGCAGCCTAAAGTAGCTGCAACTGTAGACGTTAGGGGCTGCCATGGAAACCAAGTGACCACAGCTGCCTGGAGCAAAGCAGTTTAATAAGAGAACTTTTTAGACACAAATGTTCTGGGAGAAGGTCTACACAGAAGTTCAAAGAGCCGGATGTTTAAGATCTGGGTGAGTGATTTAGACACACAGAAAGTTCAGGATGTAACAGCAAACATGTAGGAGAAAAAACACCCATTGTGTTTATGTGGACAAAAAGCAGAGCTGAAGGAAATTAAGGAGTTATTACTTCAGGGTCAGCATTTCTGTGAGCAAGCCCAAACTCTCATGGTAGCCTATTGCGAGAGGGGCAGCCATTATCCCAGGATCCTAAAATAATTAGTTTAAGAAATCTCATATTACTAGAAATTGTCTTTGAAAACTCTTGTAAAACAGGTAAGGTTCCAGAAAACTGGAGCAGAGCAAATATAGTGCCCAGTTTTAAGAAACGGGGGGAAAAAGATGATGAGCATTTGTTCTCCACTGACACAGGAGATCGAACAAGAGGGGATGGCCATAAATTGCATTGATGTACATTTTTGTTAGATGTTAGGAAACTTAAACTGTAAGAACTGTTGGGTTATGGAATAAGTTGCCCAAGGAGACTGTGGAATCTCCTTCCTTGGATGTTTTCAAAACACGGACGGGCAAGTATCTCTCTGCAGTGCTGTAGGCAGACGATACCCTGCCTTGGATGAGAGAGGTTGTGTAGGTGACTCACCAGGTAGGAGCACCTGGGACATGCCTCCCCTCACCCCCTTCAATTTTTGGAAGTCCTAGAAAACCCCTTCTCAATTTGCATATTTGGTCTCACAAGCCACTCCTGTGTCCCCCATGATCAACAAGTACTGGTCGCCTATGGTGGTTGGAATAAATTACCCTTGGCACCCCTGCCAATACTACACTTCTGTGTTTCTGCGGTACAGTCCGATGATTCTTTGATGATGCAAGCTTTACAAATGGTATCTAGGAGACTTTGCCCGGCTTTATGTGCTCTTTGGATCTAATCTCTGAAGCACAGGAAGGTTTAGTGAATTATATGCAGCCATATTGTGTGAGCCAGTGATAGAACTGGACATGGGGTGTTTTCAGACAAGACACAAACCCCAGTTTAACCACACTTGAACATTTCTTATGCATGTTGCAGGTCTGTATTGGTGCCCTATGCAGCCCTGCAACGTGCATAAGAAATGTTTAAGTGTGGTTAAACTGGGGTTAGCGTCATGTCTGAAAACACCCATAGATCCTGGTCCATCTAATTACTTAGAATTAGGGATAATTTTATGTGATGACCATGAAGCTACACAGACGATGAAGTTGCTTTTGTGCTTAGGGTGCTTTGCTGGAGTGGGGCTTGAGCTTGCAGTAGGTCTAAAACAAATATGCAGTTTTAGTTTGTGAATATAATTTGCATATTTGGTCAGACAAGCCAATATCTGAATTATCTTTGTTGCTTCACAAAATTCATACATTTGTTTAGTTCAGTAATTTTGTGTTGGTTAGTTCATTTACTTGACATTTTGTTTATTTTGTATGTTTTTTGCTTCAGTAATATTATTTAGTAATACAATAATATTCAGTAATATTATTGTAAGCTCTTGGGCAGGGACCGTGTCTATCTTATTTATTTTTTTAAGTGCCAGGTACATCGCTGGAGCTATATAAATGTTTATAATAATAATAATTAATAATAATAATAATTAATAATGTTAATGAAATACCTATTAAACAAAAATACAAAACAGAAAGTAAAAAAAACCACCCTAACCAAAGCAAAATTACCAAGAATTTAAAAAACAAAACAAAAAAACCAAATGTGTTTCAAATGTTGCTTCTTATTGGCTTTATTTAAATGGAAATAGATATACTTGGGTGGCCCGAGTTCCCACCCAAAGAGCTGCATGCCAACGATGGTGAAACTAGTGTTCTGCAGTCCGGGCTGGAAGAAGCCAGGATTCAGTGGCTGAGACTAGGGGTGAAACTCGGTATTTGGAATTACTCTGTTTTTACCGAGTAAATTAGTACCCATCTCAGTGTTACTGAGTAACCAGGACACTGCATCTCTTCTCGAACAAAAATGATATAATTACCCTCTAAACATAAAACACTCATTAGTGGGTTTAGGGTTTCTCAGAAATCCGTTTGATGCTGTTTTTTGTTGTTGTTGTTTTACTCCTCAAGCAACTGTTTTACTCTTGGCAAATGCCTACTTGGTCAGTCTGCTTGGCAAATGCTCTCTTGAACACCTTCCATTCCCTGGCCTTTGCCTCTTGCATGGCCCTCCGTGTTTCTGGAAATCCTATTATGTGAAACCATGAGCTCCACCTTGTGGGTTTTACAACTGCCTTAAACGTGTCATGTTATAGGTGTTTTGGACATTTTAAACGACTTTGCAGTACTTTTAATTACAAAGTCTCATTTCTATCTACTCCTGTGATCTAATCGCCTAAGTGACCTCTTCAATCAGAAACCCTTGTCAATAGTCTTTGAATGGTAATTGTTTAGAAGTGGCTATTAAATCAATGGGTTGGGCTCGGCTCTGGGAGAGTAGAAGCAGTACTATTGTTCTGTTTTCAGTTTAAAGATAATTATGGACTGTAACATTTAACAGTTTTGTATGTATTGGTTTCCTTTCCCATATGCAAAAGCCTGTAAAACTTTCTAAGTTGAAGGGGCGGGGGGGATTTATTTATGGCTGTTCTTTTTGGGTCACCTTGGGTACACAGATCATGGACATGCCTGAAGGAAGTAGAAATTAGACCCTCTGACTGATGGACTTGAGGAGGCAATAAGAGCAATGGGTATCTCACTGGTGTGTGTTTTACTATATATGAGAGGATCTCTCTCGCTGACTTGGGGTTATCCAAGTACTCCATGTAAAATCATGGTACCCAGAAATAGAGGCTGATTGGACTCACCTGGAGGAACTAAGATGACCACACCCAAAGCTCAGTGGAATTTTGTCTTTTGGTCTCCTATCAGGATATAAGGCCTTTCCTGAGGTGGACTCTCCCACCCCCCTCCGCCCCAATCAGTAGAGATGTGCGAACGTGGTTCGGGAGTTCGGAGCGAACTTGAATAGCTCAGTCGACCGAACCGAACGTTCAAACCAAACTTGAATTCAACCGAACTGTTCGGTCGAATCCGAACCAGTTCAGAAGGCCAAAAAACCTGGTTTTGAATGTACGAACTTGGTTCAGAAGTTCGGAATTTGACCGAACTCGAATAGTTCGGTCGACCGAACCAAACTTTTGAACCAAACTCAATTTTCAAACCTAATCAAATTTCCGAACTTGGTTCTGTCCGCACATCTCTACCAATCAGCAACTCTTTGCCATACATTTTAGCTAATGCTTACTTCTTGTCCTCTGCACAAAGCAAAGCACGCATGGTCCCAATGCTGCATAATGAGCTATGAGCAGAAACAGACCCTTCTCATGATGGTGGGCCCCTCATTTACCTCAGCCATGTCTTAGCGGTCAAGTAAGCCTCTTTCAGTTTCCCAGCAGCTATCTCTTGGCCAACTCCTTGTCCCTTGACCTTGCTAGCACACTGGAAAGCTCTCTGTCTTTGTCATGCATGGACTCAAGTCCGTTCCCTGTGGCAGTTAAGCACAGACTGCCTGGCTTCCAGAACCTGCTCCTCTTTATAGAGTCCCAGAAGGGCAGACCAAAGGTGATGAAAAGGCTAGGATTAAAGGGCAACTGCCTTCTCCGTTGCAGAGATGAATTGGCCTGGTAATCTTGTCTCAAGAGGGAAAGATCTGCCCCAGATGACCTAGCATAGAGATTCCCAAACACTGGGTCAGGAGCCCTGATGAGGTCATGCTATTTGTGGTCATGATCCTGATTAATATTTGATTTCCTGTTTTTTTTAATTTGATATCCTGATTAATATTTTATATACTGAGAGCTTGCCAAAAAGTCTGAAGCATAGTCAGTGAGCCTAGAGACATGGACAACCAGAAATTCTGCTGTCTGGGATTAGGGATTTCTAGTTATGTCCCAAAATGGGGGTCACATGGGGAAAAAGTTTGCAAACCACTGATCTACAGGGTTACCAGAGATGATTTAATGGACTGAGAGCTTGCCAAAAAGTCTGAAGCATAGCCAGTGAGCCTAGAGAAGTGGACAACCTGAAAGAGGAGGATGACATTGCTGCTGTTTTATTTATCATTTAGATAACACATTCAGTGTTCAGAGTGCCTTATAACCCCTATCTAGTTCACCTTCACAATGGCCTGTTAAGGTAGATCATTATTATTTCCATTTAATAAGTGGGGAATTGAGGCCATGAGAGAGGTGGCACGGTGGGTGTGTGGCATGTGGGCAGCCGTCACGCTGACACATACCCACCTTCACCGATCTCCACACACACATCCATTCCCATTTTGGCCGGCGGATCTGTGCGTGGGCGATGAGTGGAGCGCAGCAGTACACACACACACTCCCATCTGCCACAGCGGTCACACGGGACTCCCCCACGCATGCATACGCAGACACCCATGTGTGTGTTGCATGGGGGTGTCTTGTGTGAAAAGGGCCAGGGTGACTTACCCAAAAACCATTCCATGCGTTTGTGCCTAAGGCAGGATTTGAATCCTGGTCTCCAACCGTGTCCATTAGGCTACACTGGTTAGTATCTTTGTGAATAGTCTATCCCTACGCTATCTATCTGCTTCTGCCGAATCCCTGCAGTGGGGCTGATCCCATGCCCCGCGGAGCGCCGCATGGAGGACGTGTGGCACACACGCATGAACGTGCACGCAAACAGCAAACAGTGCGCACCCCTGACACGGGGCCTATGGCCCCTTCTCACAGCTGCTCGCTTGGGGCATGGAATGGGCCCCACTGTCTATAGGTTCCTTCTGTCTAATCTATATGTAACCCTTGTGCCAATGGTGGATGTGGAAAGAAAGGCCGGGTTACCTTTTGAAGGGGTTGACACAACTAAACATACTGGCTCAAGCCCCCGCCCCAAAAACTTGGACACTAAATTTTACTGGGCAGCCTGGCAGGCTGTTCCTTTTCCCCACTTGCAAACGCATCAGCGAGGTTGTGAACAAAGGAGCTTTATTAAAAGGTAAGAATTAACAAAGTATTAAAACAAAGGAGCATCTGGTACTGACGATACTTCCTGCACGTAAATCCCACCCTCAGAGCAAGAATCCGGTGTCACAGCGAAGAGTCACAGTTCTGCATTCCCAAATCCCTTCACCGCTCTCAGTGAGCTCTCACAGTTGCCGACGCACCCCCCCCCCCAGGAAATGAGACACAGAGACATATATGGATTTTAAATTGGCCGCACTCTTTATTCAACAAATCATGGAAGTTGGTGGAATTGCTTCTAAGCAATTATGGGTCCAGTATTTTAAACCTAAAACGTGAAACATATTAACAAACAGGTGTATGGCCTGGATATGCCCTCCTGTGCCATCACCAAATTGAACATTAAACATCCCCTTCGAACAGCTCCCTGGCCAAGGCCGAAGGGGAAAATTATGCCCGTTCGGGCACGAGTAAGGATGATGGTGTCATTAGAATTGAGGGCCATGCTTGCCCTTACCCTTCTTTGACACCACTCCCAGGGGGATGATATTGCTGTAGCCATGCCCTGCTTATCATCAGGTATCAGCCCCCCATCTCTTATGGAGATGACTCTTTTATCTAACCTACCCCTACCTACCAAATAATCCTATTAACCATACTGGACCCCTGCAAGAGTGCGACGGGATTATAATCATTCAAAAACTTTAAACATTATTATTCCGAATTGCATCTGTCATATTAGTGCCAATTATATGCTTGACTTAAACTATTTTAAATTCTCATGCCAATTATGGAATTATGTTTCCAATCAGGTCAAAACGTATTGATTATTTATTTATTTCTAATCTATTCCCCATACTGCGAGGAAGGCAAAACAAAAGGTCATCTCGTAATTGCTGAGGTGCCCTCCAAAATTCCTTCCTGGCCCCCTTGTGGCAACCGGTTAAACCCGCAGTATTAAAGGGATGGGTGGGTGGGTGCTGCTTCTCTGTTGGGATTTTTTGCTCGAATGAGCAGAGAGTTGCACGGGCGGCAGTTGCTCCTCCTCCCCCTCCTATGCAAAGGGGAGGAGCTGCCCCCGCACCGTCCAATCAGGAGTCCATAATGGGAACACCTGATGCCCGAGCCACCAATCAGTGGTGCACGGGCCGAACCGATGGGGTTTCCAACCCCGTGCACAATTTCGCGCCCATTTCCCGTGCGGGGAAGAGCGGGGCGCGGCAACCCACCCCCACCCCCATGCGGGGAGCGGAGGGCCCTTCTGTGAGGAATGTTCATTCCACAGAACTCTGGTTGTTCCACTCGGGCTGCCGCCAGCAGTTCTCTGTCACCAGTATCCTCAGTCACGCCTCAACTGTCATTGGGCATTTTTACACACACCTTAAAGTTCTGGATTTTCCAATCGTCTGGGTTTACAAGTCCACAAGTAAGTTCCAGATGCATTTTTCACACACGCACTGCCCTGAGGCAGTTCCTGGATGCATTCTTCCCACAAACACTGCCCTGAGGCAGCCTAAAGTAGCCGCAGCTGTAAACGTGAGGGGCTGCCATGGAAACCAAGTGACCACAGCTGCCTGGAGCAAAGCAGTTTACCAGGAGAACTTTTCACACACAAAAGTTCTGGGAGAAGTTCTATGCAGAAGTTCAAAGAGCTGGATGTTTAAGATCTGGGCGAGTGATTTAGACACACAGAAAGTTTAGGATGTAACAGCAAACATGCAGGAGAAATGTGTGTGTAAAAACACCGATTGCCTCAGCCTGGCTCAGGGAGCCTGTTGCTCACAGGCTGCTGCAGATCCCTGGCAGTGGGGGTGTCTTCAGAAGATCCTGAGAGCCTGCCTCCTGATCCAGGAAGTGATTTCAGCCAAGGGATGGGTCAGAGGGGCTTACCAGGTCCAGTCTTCCCACGAAGGCTGCTCTCTCTCTGGCCATCCCACTCTGACTGCTTTCTCTGGCGCTGACCTCTGAAGACCGTGGGAGCCCACTACACAGGAAGAGATCTCAGCTAAGGGCTGGGTCAGAGAGGCTCACCAGATCCAGTTGTCCAATATTGGCTGCTCTCTCTGGCACTGTCGTCTGGAGACCCTGGGAGACTGTCTCTGACCTATCAAGTGATTTCAGCTAGGGGCTGGGTTAGAGGAATTACCTGGGCACTAACTGGTCTGCTGCTTTCCAATATCAGCACTCCACAGATCCCCGGAGGCCTCACAATGAAGGGCAACTCTGGCACCACTACCAGAGTATACAGACCATCTCCAGTCACTTGCTTACATTGCCCAAGCACCATGAGGGGCATTATTTCCAACAGCTTGGCAGGTTATGGTGGCCCAAACCCAACCTAGCTCCAAGGCTTTGTCCAGTTTATTGTGTTCCAAGACCACTGTTGCTCTGGTGGGGGAGGGGGGGGGGATGGAACTAATTCCCTATTGTCCAAGGGGGCCCCCAAATTGTCCTCTGTAGCCTCCCATCATGAACCTGGAAAGTGCATACAAATCAGGCAGCCATGCAATTAGCATACACTCAGGGAGGGCACATCCATGGAATAGATTGCTTTCCCTTTCAATGAGCTTCCGCAAAGACCCAAAGAGAACACGCCCAGGGAGTTTCCCCTCTCAATGGGCTATTCCAACGTCCTGGGCAACATATACATCCCCATACTATCGATACACTTCTTCAAAGCAATGTGTGAAAAAACAATATGGAACAAGTATCTCTTGCAGGAAATTTAAAAAGCAGGAGATGCTTGTCTGAGCGCCACCCTACACTATGTAAGGCATTGGAACGATGAAATCGGTGCTTTTTTGGCACCAATCACAACATTTTCATCTTAGAAGGATCAGCTGTTCTTGCTGCTGATTCACTTGCCTTACTGGAGTCAGGTCGGAGAACTGGCCCGACAACTAATTGGCCATTTAGATAATCATCAGTAAACCATTTATTTTAACACTTTTAAAACTATTTATACATAGACCATTTATATTAAAGTGTGACCAAAATGTTAATTGATATAAATGTATGTACATAAAACAGCGTTTAAGTATTTGATTAAAGAACTGGTTTTAATATGAGGATTAGATATAATCAAATAGGCAATCATTAATTTACTAATTCAACAATGTTGATTTTAATTAAACATTCTTTTACCCATTTGCACGTTACTATTCATCTTTTTTGTTTGTTTGTTTTTTAAACTTATTTCCCCATTTCTCTTGAAGGTCTAGCACAAAAATATTATCATTATTATTGTTGGTTTTGTTTTGTTTTATTTTATTTTATTATTTATTAATTTATTTTCTCCTTCTGACAGGAGCTGGGAGTACAGTGATGGACTGAAAGAAGCAGTGACATTTATTAATGTGCAAAAGTCTGATCAAAAGAGTTTGTTGAATATGAGCTGGCTTCCATGTGCCATATAAACCATCATTACATGTTTGTAAGGTTTTGGAAGACAGGATCTTTTATTTTAATTCTTTGCATGATTAAAGACATTCAATTACCATTCAATTTAATTAAATAGCTTTTATGAATTAATTTTTGTGAGGGGGAAAAACGATCAGCCATTAAAATTATGATTGAATGATTATTTTATTTTACTTAATTTTTTTAATTGTTGTAGATAACACGAAAGAGCCTTTGAGATAAGTTTAGTAATAAAAAATCCTTCTGGTAGTCTGCAAAATGCGTTATCAGTAATGAAAAAGGATTTGTTGATGTTGTTAATTAATAAGTGATGAATTAGTTGGGAATATGACACTTAATTTACCCCAGTAATGGAACTCTGGAAAACCAAGGAAAATAGTAGACTGTCACTCTGAATAAGTAACCCCATCTTCCTAAAATATTTAAGCTTCTCTAATGAACATCTGAAGTGGAACTTTGCCTACTGGGAAAAGAGAACAGCTCAAAGAATAACATATTTTCTCATGGGTATGTTAGGACAGGTAATAATATAAATAGGTAGATAAACGCACACATTTCAGAATTTGCAGAAGTACTGCTGATTTTAATTCAGGTCATGATAGCATGGTGATATGATAGGTGTTTACAAAGTCATGAGTGGTATGGAACAAGTATATAAGGAGTTGGAAGCAGATTTTTTTTTAAAAAATGATTGAAAGGAATTACTTTTCCACTCAGTATATAATTAGCTTGTGGAATCTGTTTCCAGAGGTGGTTGTGAAGGGCAAGAGCTTAACTGGATTTAAAAAAAAAAAGAAAAAAGACTGGATACGTTTTTAGATGATAGGTCCATAAATGGCTATTACTGAAGGTGGTCACAGGAACATAAGCTTTGACTGTTGGGAGATGGGAATGAATAGCAAGGAATAGATTGTTCTATTATGACCCGTCGTTTATGTACCATGGCGTGTGGGCAAGTAATGTCATGACCATGGTTAGTACCCAACTGATGTCAATGACACAGGATCTTACGCAAAGTCCTTTATTTATCCTAGGGCTGAAACTTGGTCCTTGTTTTTACTCCGAATTTACTGAGGATTGCAGTGCTCAACTCAGTTTTACCAAGTTCTGAGCACCCAGGTAATGGTCAAAGTACTTGGTTTCCTCAGTAATTCTTTGATCAAGCAATCCATTGCAGCGGGCAGGAAAGGGGGTAGGTATGAGTCCCCTAATATTGTGGGCAGGTGTGGCGGGCAAGAGAGGGGCTGAGGCAGCAAAGCGAACTCACCGAGAGGACACGGCCCATAGAATGGAGCTGGCTCACTGCCAGGTGCTTCTGCCGCCACCACTGAAGTCCCCGCCAGCGCTGCAACCCAGGTGAGGCCCACTAGCGTTGCATGTCTTCCATCTGCAGGCAGAAAGATGGGATGCCATTTTTTCTCTGGGAACATGCTGGGATATGTCGCCCAGCATGCTCCCAGAAAGCTAGAGTTCTAATGCTCTCTGGGACAGTGGTGTAGCTATAATAGGGGCAGGAGGGACAATTGTCCCAGAGCTCCTGAGCCTGGCGGGAGAAGGCACAAGCAAGCAACTGTCCCAATACACTCTGGACTGGGTGTGGGGGTTCCAAGTCCCCCCTGCTGCTAGCTGCTGTCCAGCTTCTGGCTGGGAGCATTGTGATCAGAGCGCAAGCCGGGAGGAGGGTTCAACTCAGCCAATGGGGAAAAGGGAGCAGGCAGGGGATGTGGCTAGCTGTAGACACACCAATAGGTGCAGGAGACGATCGGACTGTGAGATCCATAGCGAATCAGCAGGGCCATCTTGAGCAAGGGTAGCCAATGAATGGGCAGCACAAGGGTTAAGCTCATCCTTTGGGGAGCACACCCCACTTGTAACCCCGAGTAACTGGGGTGTCAGGGTCTCTCCAGCTGCCCCCTGATCCTGAGCCAAGGCTGAGGAGCTCCAGAGCAGCTAGCCTCCCGCCTCAAGTCCCGGGAATGGCTGCCATCTCTCCAAGTCGGGCTACCAGGAGTTAGCTCCACACACGGCCGGGGGAAGCAGGCTAGCAGCCAGATTGGAGCTGGAGATCCTGGCCAATCAAGCAGCGGGCGCCGGGGATGAACTGTGCTAATGGCCACTGTTGTTGCTCCCCCCTCATCCCAGTCTCCCCTGCTGTTGCCCCTGGGTAACGTGGATTCCCTTTCCCAGTCAAGAATTAGCTTGGTGTCCTTGGCCAGAGGTGGGATAAGATTGGGAGGTTCCTCCCCTTTGGTGAGTCTACCAAGTGCTGCTTCTGTCTTCCTTCACCCTTCCCTTTCTCCTCGTGACCTGCTTCCGGGGCCACCCCAGAGCCCAGGTCCCTTCTCCACTGCCCTAATCCCACTTCTCCCTCCCTCCCCCTAGCAGTGACTGGGACTGACCCCCTGTTCCCTTCTGCAGGGAGCAGCTGCCCTGTCCTTAATCTTTCTGTGCCCTGCTGAGGGACTGGTGCCCTCTCCCTGCAGAGCATTTCCTGTTCCCAGAGGGGGGAATGGGAGACATCAGCCCAGAACCTCCCCCCCCAATAATGAGGGGTATCAGAGCCCTCCACAAAGAAGGGGAAAGGGAAGAACAGAGACACAATGTAGTGCAGGGAGTCTTAGTGTGCCTTTTGGGGGAGGATTCTTGATTAAGAGGTAGAGGAGAAGGCAGAGCTGGGGGTCATGTTAGAGCATGGGGATTCTGCAGAGAGAGTTTGTAGGAAACTTGCAACTGAACCCCCAGAAACAGCCTCCTGTCCCTGGTGGGTCCTGGGACTGGGACCTCCCCTAGTTCCCGACTCTCTGCTTCCCCTGTGTCCCCCAGGTCCTGCCTCTCTACTAGTCCCCCACTAAATGCTTATCTTCCTCTCCTTCTGTCTGTGTCCCACTTCCTGGGCACCCCAGACCTGGATCCCTTCTCTATACCCCCCCCCCAATCTCTCTTCTTCTCCCATGCCTTTACTGTGCTTCCCTAGTCGCTGCACCCTGTGCCCCCACTGTGGCACTCAGTGTGCCGCGGTACTGTCATTCACCTTCCCACCCTCCGCTGCAGGAGGAGAGGAGCTGGGCTGTTTCCCTGCTGGATCAGAAGCTCTGAGTGCTCCCACAGAGTGGGGGGAGGAGGGTGCAGCAGAGCCAGGGGGTGGGATGGGGACTGCAGCGGTGGAGATGGGGGATGCAGCAGGGAGTCTCTGGGCATTCTCTCTCCCCAGAGCATTACCTGGTGCAGGTGAAGCCCCAGTGTCTTCACGCCAATTGTAGCCGCCCAGCGGGTCCGCTTACTGGAGAGGTGGAAGCGTGGG
This sequence comes from Sphenodon punctatus, assembly GCA_003113815.1. NCBI lineage: Eukaryota > Metazoa > Chordata > Lepidosauria > Sphenodontia > Sphenodontidae > Sphenodon > Sphenodon punctatus. Next base: position 1,670,147 of record QEPC01003849.1, on the reverse strand, counting down.
TCTCTTCCAGCTGGTGACAGAGCTAGGGCAGCCTGAGGCCGAGGACTGGAACAGCCAGGAGGAGAGGCTGGAGCAGGCAGGGTCCTGGCTGCATTTGTTTACTGTTGGCAGCAGGGGGCGGGGCATTGCAGCTTGAGCCACCACACCCCATTGTCTGGCCCACCAGGAGAAGAAAGATCCGGGAAAGATCAAGCCAGGGTTGGTGCAGAGGGGTAGCCCTCCCCCTGGGAGCCCGGCCACTGGCCCCGGGCTGGCTGAACTGAGTCCTCCAGTGGATGCCAGCCAGGCACCAGTGCTACGGGTTTCCTCATCTGTTTTCTTTTAAAAAGGATGCTAGGAAGGGGGGGGGGGTGTCCCCTACTTAATTTCTTGTCCCTGGGCCCACTCTAGCCTGGCTATTGCTCTTGGAGCATGATGGACTATATTTCCCAGTATGTTCCCAGAGAAAAGATGGTGACCGGATCTCCTGGCCTGCAACTAGGAGACGTGCAGAACTGGGAGACCTCTCTGGCGTTGCGACGCTGTGGGGACTTTAGTGTCATGCAGCAAGCTGGCTCCACTTCGACTTCGTGGGCTGTGTTCGCTCAGTGAGTTATTTTTGCTGCCCCTTCCTGCCCTACTTCCTGCCCACCACTTAGGACACTTAGTAAAATACTTGGCAAAATAATCTGGATTTAATTTTACCAAGTACCGATTGTTTTACTGAGCACTGAATGGTACTGAGTATTTGACCATATTCTCGAGCAGCTCCCAAAAACTCAGGCCCAGTACTCGACTACTTGGAAATACTCATGGATACTTTTTCTTCTACTCGGTTCACACCTAATTTACCCCGTTCCAAACATACGATCCAGTCCAATGGTTTCTCCCTTTAACCAGGCACTTGCCCTACTGCATCCAGGTAGCTTTCTTTTCCTCTCTGGGCAGAGTCTTCCCTAGCCCCTGCCTTCCTCATGTCCAGCCCCCCATTCCTAGTCTACTTAGGGTTTACACAGAGCTCTCTCTAAGCTTCTGCTTCTCTAGCTTATGCCACTGAACTCAAAGATCATTCTGCCTGGTACGGTTCTCTACTGTGTCTCCAATACAGTGGCTACCTTCACAAACTGGCCACCAACTACAGAATGGCTCCCAGTCCCAACATGGCCACTGCCTAATGTTTGTATCTTTCAGTCCACTCAAATTCAAATAAACACCATGCTTCTGTGTGGCTTGTGCCCGCACTCTCCACCGCTTTATTTGGGAGCGGGGCTCTCCTCCCTAGTGGGACAGGAAATGTGTTAGTGGGGAATTAGCTCTCCCCGCTCCACACACCAGCTTCCTGTGCTGAGGCAAGCTCTTCAGTTAGCAAAAAACCCGAGGGGTGTTTTTATAGCCTGGCCTCCTCCCCTTTAGCCAGTCGAAATTCTCCAGGTGGGTCCCTAATACACTACACCATCTCTCTAGGTCAGTAACTTTTGGGTATAAAAATCTAGATCCCACCTTAATCCAGTGCAGATCGTCTTAGTCCTCAGCAGGTTTCTGACTCAGGGGGTTCTCTTGCAGGCTTTCACTTAGTGCTGCCCTCTTGAAGACTTTACAAAGGTTTCTATTCCTAGCCTCCTCCTCCAGTGACTCCCCTTGTTGTGGGTTTGTCAGTTTCTTATAGCCAGCTGCCCCTGTCATCCAGCTGCTGCTTGCTAGGCTTTCCAGGCTTGGCTCAATCTGGCTCCTTAAAAGGTGAACACCCTTTAGCTGCCAAAGTGGGCTTCTTTGCAATTTCCCTGTAATCAGGGTCTGTGGCCACAAGTTTCCCTGTGATCCTGCCATAATGTACTTTGGAATAGGGGAACTACTGATGAATGATGATGATTGCTGATTGATTATTCTTTAGTTCCCCTATTCCGAAGTACACTGAGGCAGGATCACAGGGAAACTGGAGACCACAGACCCTGATTACGGGAAAATTGCAAAGAAGCCCACTTTGGCAGCTAAAGGGTGTTGTTCACCCTTTAAGTAGTCAGATTGAGCCAAGCCTGGAATATTATTATTATTATTAGTAGTAGTAGTAGTAGTAGCAACAAGAGAGTATTGCTATTGTTAATATCATTAATATTAATAACAATATACACAATAATAAGAATAAGAATTTATTTATTATTTCTAGAACACTAATAGTGTACAGATACATACAACATAAAGACAGCACCTGCTCCATGGAGCTTACAATCTAATCAAGACACAAAGACACAGACAATTACAAATAAGAGTCTCCATATGAATTATGGACTACAGGATGTAGGCATTCAGTGAATTTATTTTTTTCAGTAAACATGGTTTAAGTCAGCAAGGCTACGATGTGGATCGGGCCTGGGTTCATAATTTAAAAGTGATTTTGAAGAAGTGGGTCTTTAGGCATGACTTCAATATGGACAGAGAGGTGCCCTGATGCACCAATTCAGGAAGTCCATGCCAAGCGTGGCAAGGTGGAAAGTGCGGACTCGGGAGTTGGTGATGAAGGAGAAGGGCATAGATAAGAGCATCTTGCCCAGTAAACACGTTTCAAGGAGGGTGTAGGGAGAGAGATGAGAGCAGAAGTACTAAGGAAATAGAGTGAAGATGCTTGTAGGTGAGTAGAAGTTTTAAATGTATGCATAAGCGGATGGGGAACCAGCCAGTGTAGTGACTTGTGCAGAGGCGAGATAATGGCGTGCAAGGAAGATGAGTCTCACAGCTGAGTTTAGAAGAGACTGTAGTGGAGATAAAGGGCTCAGTGGGAGACCTGGGCGAAGCAGGTTGCAGTAGTCGAAGCAGGAGGTGATGAGACTGGAATGATTTAGCGTTTTGGTTGTGTGTTCAGACAGGAAGGGAATTTTATTTTGCTATATTATAAAGAAACAAGGTTTAGATGTGAGCAGAGAAGGAGAGAAATGAGTCAAATGTGACCCAAAGGTTGGGGACTGGGAGGATGCCAATGCTCTCCACAGAGATGGAGAGAGGGGTGAGGGTAAAAGTGAGTTTAGATAAGAACTTCTGTTTTAGCCGTATAGGGTGCGATCCAAGAGGCGTTGCACGTCAGCCACCAGAGCAATGCCCAGCCAGGCAGTGGGCACGCGTTTGTGCATGTGCCACACGTGTGCAGCAAGCCACTCGGCACAATGGCACACCCCTCCCAATACGACCCCCCTGAGCCCACACACCCCGGAGCCCAGGGGATGGAGCAGGCACAGCTCCTGCTCGATTCCCCAGGCTGTGGAGTGTGTAGGCTCAGGGGGGGTCGCACGGGAAGGGGTGTGCCGTTGCACCGAGTGGCTTGCTGCGTTCACGCGGTGCATGCGCAAATGTACACCAGTGTATGTTAACTGCTCCTGGCGTAGGCACTTTATCAGGGGGATGTTGAATTGCACCCATTAAGTTGAAAGTGATAGTGAGCTGTCCAGGCAGTAATGTCCAACAGGCAGTCTGAAATTTGGAACTGGATTCTGGGTGAGAGTTTTGGTGCAGAGAATTAGATCTGAGAATCATCAGCATAAAGATAGTACTGAAAGCCATGGAAGGAGAGCAGAAAACCAAGCGAATGAGTGTAGAGAGAGTTGAGGAGAGAAGAGGCCCCAGGACTGAGAGGTAAGAACAGAACCAAGACAGGATGGAATCCCGAAATTGAAGGGTGAACAGAGTGCTAAGGAGAAGCTGTTGGTCGATGGTGTCAAAAGCAGCAGATAGGTCAAGGAGGATGAGGATAGCATAATGGCCCATGGCCTTGGCCATGAAGAGGTCATTGGAAATGTTGATAAGGGCTGTCTCCATGGAATGGAGAAGGCGGACGCCAGATTGGAGTGGATCGAGAATGGCCTGAGTCACGAGAAAGTCAAGGCAGCAAACACGAACAGCACGCTCGAGCAGTTTGGATGCAAAGAGGAGGAGGGAGTAGTATGACCTCACGGCATGTTTGCAGGCAGGAGGAACAGTAGCAGCGGAAAGTGATAAATTGAGGGTGTGATGGATGGAGGGGATAATTGCAGGAGAGACAGAACAGATGAGATGGGTGGGGATAGGGTCAGATGAACAAGTGGTGAGTTTGGAGGAGGAAATAATGTGGGCACTATCCTCCTCTGTAACTTCAGAAAAAGAAGAGATGGTGAACGGGGCTAATGGAAGGGGTGTGGAATGAAGTGGGGGAAGAGAAGGGGGCTTGGCAGAGAACTCAATGTGAATCTTGTCATAGAAGAAATCAGACAGAACCTGGGCAGAGAGTGAAGAGGTGGAGGAGGGAGGTTAGTACGGCAAAGAGACGGTGGGGGTTGCAGGCAAAGGAATTTGTCAGATGGACATAGTAAGCTTGCTTAGCAAGGGCAATATCTGAATTGAAGGAGAAAATGCCTTCTGCTGCTGTTGCTACTACCTGAACCCATCAAACCACCTGGGAGCCAGAGCTTTGATGGGCTGGAGCTGGGGGTAACTGTGCTACCCCTTCCCCAGGATCAGGGAAATCCATGATGAATGCAATACATCTTTTGGCTCTTGGCAATATGAACATTTTGCTATGTGGCTCCCAGGCTTGGGAATTTAGGCCACTTTCAGACTTTCTCCCCCTGCGCATATTCTGACTGCGGGGGGGGGGGGAATGTGCAGCCAGGATATGCGCTGGGATTGGCTGGTCAAAGCTCTCTCCCCCCCCCCCCCTCGGCGCAGCTTGGCCAGCTCTGCATCCCTGCACATGTGTGTCGGCAAAGCCGTGTGCACGCGGGGGGGCGCCTTTCAGACCGGCCGATCCCTGCGCATATTCTGGCTGCGCGTTCCCGCCCCACCCCCTCAGTCAGAATATGTGCGGGGTGGTGGTGGTCTGAAAGCAACCTTAGTTTGTCCACGCCTGCTATAAAAACAATCCATCATAATAATGAAACTTTACCCCTAGGCACTACTTACACAGGGGTAAATGTTTTGTGTGAACATGCAGAACTACTCAGGGGCAATCAGGCTCACCCTTTACAGTAGAATTTGATATCATTGTGCAAAAAATATGAACACCAGGTCTGTCCGATATTCACATTTGAAGTTACTATAACATTTCACGTTTGTGGTAACCGTGAGTTGGTACGCTGCCCCAAAAGTTTGAAAACTACAGATCTGTCCAAATATTCATTTATGTTAAAAACAAACAGAAAACATTTTTTTTCGGCCTCATTGATTTCCTGCGGCGCTGTGTTCCACCAGCTATAACTGTTCCGCGTGCAAAAAAAAAGGCCATCTAAATCAGCTTCCACTTTGTTGCCTTTCATTTTCATTGCTTGTTTCTTCGTTCCTGGATGATGTTATCGTCTGTGTGGATCTACCACTAGAGGGAGAATGGTTACACGTTTCACAAACGTATCACATCAATAAAGCCAGTTGTTTGAATCTCTCTTTGTAAGACGGGGTTCTCTCCATCCCCGCCCTATCCAGTATTATCAATATCCCACCCTCCTCATATTTCTGCAGTGTCATTTTATTTATTTATTTATTTATTTTATTTATAAAGAAGAGCAGGGGGCTTTTCTGTAGTACGGAGTATTTCAGATAAGGATACAACATTCACTTAGACAACAGTACTGTAATAGTTTCAACTGTATTCCTGTACTATTCCTTGCACCTTTAAAAAAATATATATAGTCTGCGCTTTTTATGAGCTCCACCTTGTAGAAATTCCCACTGAGTGTTCCATAGTGATGCTGCAATCTTTTCCCCACATTATCATAATTAGTTTGGAGCCCAGCAATGTGGATGGGTAGTACCAATCATTCCATTCTATATGTGTTACCTTGCATTTGGCATCTCTAAATTTTGTCTCTTAACACCTTAATAAACGTACTTAGTTTTGCTTATTCCCTGTGTGGGTCCTTACAGCCTCCTTTACTTTAGGCTTGTTTGATATCATCTCTTTTCATTCTTAGCAATATTGAACTATTGGGGATCCTAGTACTAATGAACTTTGGAGCATCTCATTGATAACTTTGAAAAATACTGAAAATTAGCTATTTATTCCTTGTTACTTTATTGTAAGGTGACCAGCAGTCACTCTGTAGTTAAGGCTAAACTATGTTTCTGTCTACAGCACAGAAATAAAAACTCCAGAACTCATTCCCCTGTAAAGATCCTGTTTTGAAACAGTGTCTGTTTACTATTGGAGTCAAACCTCACTATAACAGACAGTGCTTATAACGAACCCATCTTTATAATAATCCCAAATTCATGAACTGTTTCTATCATTTTTATATTGCCATACCCTACTATAGTGTGCAGTGTGATATAATGAACATTTTCTCTGGCCAGATGGGTGTGCATTAGACTGCAGTTATACCGTCCAAGGCCATTAACAAATTGTCAATTTTGATGCTGTTGCACCTTACTTTGGCTGTACTCCTGAAGGTTTCACATAAACAGAATAACACCGACATGAACAGAGCATTAAACCAACGTTCTACAGGATTGTGAAGGCATGTCTCCACTCCTGAAAAATCAGGATTACATACTCCCTATCAGCTTGTCTTTCAAAGTAAATGTGGCAACCAAGGTTCTGAGATCACTACATCTCTGCTAGCAAGCAAGCGGTGGCAACCAAGTTTCCGTGATATTGGCAAGGCAGGCGGGGGGGGGGGGGAGGATGTCCTCAGTATTACTTTGCTTCATGTGTTCAGCTGTTCATGTGAATGCTACCGAAGTGGAGTAGTTACTTTGAATTGATTGTATCAAAGTAGTTACTCGATTTACCTCAGTTCATTGTATCATGACCTTACTTATTTATTCCTGGATTTACAGGTTGTTTGAAGGGCTGGAGAGATTTTCCCTCTCACCCTTTCTTGTGACTAGTTTCTAATCTGGGTCAGTCTGTTACACTTCATTCTCACATGAGACAGTTTAACCAGGGCTTTTTGAAAGTCCTAATTAATATAATATAATATAATATAATATAATATAATATAATATAATATAATATAATATAATATAATTAATTAATTAATATCAGTATTCCTTTATCCATGTCTATGTTTAATCATAGAGTTGGAAGGGATCTCAGAGGTCATCTAGTCCAACCGCTGCTCAACGCAAGAAATCCACAGCTACAGGATCCCTGACAGATGGTCGTCCGGCCTCTCTTTGAAAACCTCTAGTGAAGTAGAACACACACACACCCCTCCTCTCTAGGCAATTTTTTAAAAATTGTTAAACAGGTCTTACCGTTAGTAAGTTCTTCTTAATGTTTAACCAAAATCTGCTTCTTACAATTTGATCCCATTATTTCTAGTTTTGCCTTCAGGGGTAAGAGAGAACACGTATTTGCCATCTTCTGCGTGACAGCCCTTCAGGTATTTGAAGACAGCTACCATATCTCCTCTTAGGTCCTTTTCTAATGAGCGTAAGTGTGTGGGGATGGGTGGAGGTGGTGGCTGGCAGGCGGTGCATGGGCGACCCATCCCACGGACGGCCACCAACCTCCACCCGCCTCCACACGTGGAGCATCCGCCATTGATGTCCGCTGATCTGTGTGTGGGCGATGAGTGGAGCGCGTACGCACCCCCACCCTCTCACTGCAGCAATCACACGGATGCCACCACCCATCCGCTGGTACACGTGGGTGAGGGGGAGCTTTCCATGTGATAAGGGCCATAGTCTTCTCTTCACTTGGCTAACATACCTGTTTCCTTCGACCTTTCCTCATAGAACTTGGTTTTCAGACCCCTGGTCATCTTTGTTGTCTTCCTCTGAACGTTTTCCAATTATTATTATTATTATTTTATTTTATTAGCAAGGATTTATGTAGCACCAGCAATGTACCTGGTGCTTTACACATGTCCTTCTTAAAGTGCAATACCCCGAACTGGATCCAGTGTGGACACATGATGTGTGTGTCACATCATGCTCATTCAGAAGGGTTTAAAATGTTGATGTTTGTTTTTGTAAGTATGTTACTTAGTGGTCAGGTAAGCCTTGATGGTCTGTAATTCCCAAGATGCTCCCTAATTTTATCTGAAAAACAGATAATACCTTAACGGCTCTTCCCTTCTGTGAAATATTATCTGATTGCATAATTTTACCCATACAGCCACTTCATTCCTAAATGTTGGTTGCTATGCTATCCAGTTCCACTGACCTGTTTCTCTTTTTAATTTATTGTGTTTTTTTTCTAAATCCTCCTCTTTCTACACCTCTAAATAGTAAGTCTGGAGTAGGTTGGAGTATATGTTTGTGGATTAACCCTGTGGGCCATAATGCAAACCCCAGTGGGAATTTTCAATGAAGTCTGTGTTTTCTCTGTTTTTAATATTGGTTTGAATAATGACAGACTGGGATGGAATGGTGTATGAAAAAAGAAAGAGTGGTTATAGTTAAGAATGGAAAAAACTTCAACTCAGATATAATGGAAGGATCTATAAATCACATACCATTAGAAACACACCAAACAGATCATGAAGAAATCCACCGTAGTTCCTTAAGCACAGATCATAGGTTCCTTTCCTGATACTTTCTACAGTGAGAGGAAATAGGGGGGAGGAGAAACCCCCCCTTCCAAACGCTATCCCTGCCTGCTAAAAACTCAGCCAAGTATAAATAGGCCTTACATTGCCTTCTGAAAGATGCACAGGCCCGGAATTTGGCAAACCTCCAGGGGAAGGGAGTTCCAAAGCCTAGGGGCAGCCTCCAGTTCCTCTGTGTGTGCCCATGTTGTCTGGATCTGACACATTGGTAGTTATTCTCAAGAGGGTACTCCCAGCTGGGACTGAAACTCGACCTTGGTATTTTCACTTTCCTCGCCGAGAATCAGAGTTCACAGTTCATTCTTGCAAACAAGAACGTACCAAGAATTGCCTGGCTTCTCACCGAGAAAGGTGAGACTCTCGAGAACAGGCTTCCCCCTATACTTGCAATAAATAAATAAATAAATAAAAATATTTTGCTCACTTGCCTGCCTTTCTGAGTCCAGGGGGACGGCTCCAGATTCTGGGTCTCACAGCTGGATCTCTCCCTGATTAGCTTCTCTGTGGGGGGAAAAGGGGGAAGCCTCCGAGGAGGAGGCAAAATAATAATAATTATCGCTGTGCGTGGTCAGAATGGCCATTGAGGCCGCTCTTGGCATGTTGAACGCCTGCAGCGTCTGTGCCATTTTGGAAAAGAGCAGTCAATCTGCACATGCTCAGAATGGCCCCAGCTGCCATTCCCGGTGCAACATTTCATCACGGTAAATGTTGGTGCATTTTACACCCCCCACCCCCCGCTACAGAAGAGGGAATGGTCTCAAAATTGCTGTAAGAATAGTTGGGGGATGGGATATTTTGCCTAGGGAGGTTGTGAAATCTCCTTCCTTGGATGCTTTCAAGAACCAGATGGACAACTATCTATCTGTGATGCTCTAGATAGAGGGCATCCTGCCTTGGAACAATGGATTGAACTCGACAATGTAGGAGGTCCCTTCAATTCCTATGATTGTGAAGCTGCTGAGTTAATACTAATCTGTCCGAAGTAGGGATGGGTGAACGCGGTTCGGGTGTTCGGAGTTCGGACCGAACTCGGTCTGTTTGGACATCCGAACCGAACGTCTGAACTGAACTCTCGAACGACCGAACAGTTCAGCCGTGTTCGGACGAGTTCGGATGAGTTTGGAGGCAGGAAAAACGTCTTTCCAGGGCCGAAAATTAGGTTTCGTTTCGTTTTTGCTATTTTTGACTGTTCGACCAAGTTCGGCCAAACCGAACTCGGCTGAACTGAACCATCGAACCCGAACTCGGGTTTCAAACCGAACGACCGAACATCCGAACTGCGTTCTGTTCGCCCATCCCTAGTTCGAAGTGAATGGTCTAGCATGGGCACAGCAGCCTAAGGAGTTTACTGTGTGGTAGGAAAGCATCATTTGGTAAATGGGTGAGTAGAGAAGATGAAAGAAGGCAGAGTTAAGGTTGTGGTATACAATAGTTGGCAGTAATGTTGAGGTGACAGTCTGTAGGTAAAGGAGAAGAGGTATGTAACTATTAACTGGTTTACCACAGTTTTTATATCAATGGTTCCCAATCTTTTTACCTGGGTGAATCAACTTTGAAACTTTCCTGTGACTCCCAGATGGCAAACACAGACGTGCAAAGTATACAAAATATCAATTGGGATCATATCCTCATCCCATTTGGGGTCCCGACTAGGGCTGATGCGGCAGCAGCTTTTACCGTGCCGCGATTCCGTTCCGCCATTTCGGAACTGCCCGCGCCACACCGTGACTTTTCTGCGGATATTCCGCTAATTCCGCCGGAATTCTGCAAATCGCGGAATTGCGGAAAAATCGTGGAAAAATTGCGGAAATCGCGGAAAACCGCTATTCCGCTATTTTTTGGCGCTGGCGGAATTGCGGAAATAGCGAAAATGTCATGTTTCCACGATTCCACTAAGTTGCGGAATTAAATAAGCGGAACCGCGGAATGAAACCGCGGAATGAAAGCCTCTGCCATGCCGTTCCACTAATTGCGGAAACAGCTACCGCTGCGATATTCCGCTACAGCCCTAGTCCCGACCTGCTGGTTTAGAACCTGTGTCTAATGGACTTGAGTCACATATTTTTTCTAGCAATCCAAACCGCTTGACAATGTTGTTTTTTTGGATGGATGGCCTGTCCCGGTGCCGGCAGCTTCACCCTCAGGAGGCCTGTCTACGTAAAGGTGCCTCACCTGATGTTCAGGCAGAACAGGCACGGAGCATATGGCGCCTGCCCTGGGGCAGCCTTGCTGGCGGTGCTCCGAAACATCCCGAAACACCACTGACAGAAACCCAGGGCACCCGCCTGAAGCAGAACAGCAATCCATTGAACATGGGTACCCACGCTGCCGCCCTGCCCTGCTTCTATCCAGCTGTTGCCCCAGGCAACACCGTAGTGTTGTGGACACTCTAGCCCGCAACTCTATGGTGGGGGAGTGGTACCACAAGGGCAGACAGCAGGCTGGAGAAGCCACCAGGTCCCTCTGATTTGGACCCAAAGCAGCTTCGGGGATGGGCAGCCCTGCGTCCATTTCAAAACACCCAGTGAAGTATTTTGTATTTTAGAATCACCTAATTCTGTAATGAGGTAATTACAGTCCTGCTATTGTCTATCGATTTGGACTGGTGGTATGATCCCAGACTGTAATAGTTGATTTGGAATCCCCCAAAATGCCTCTAATTAAGGGTGAAGGTCACAAATGAAAAGCAGCTGCTTATTCTGAAGCAAAGGGATGGTGCCCAGTGCAATATGACATTTACATGAAGTTGAGGTAAACATTTGACATTCAGTGGCTTCTTTAGCGCAGGGATTGGAAACCTTTTGGCAGCAGGCACAAATCTATGTTTGCTGTTGAAAAATTGCTTGGGGAAATGATCTGAATCAGAGAAGTAAATTTTCTGTCAAGATAAACTTTCGTAGTGAACCAAATTTAGTTGGCGGGAGGGGACGTCCCTAGGTGTGTTATCTCATTTTTATTAACATTCTTTAATATTTACCGGGGCCCTTTCTTACCAAGCCAAGCTGTCAGTAAAAGCATGGAATTACAGAGCCAGATTTTAGGTTTACTCTTGAGGGCTTGCCTTAGTTCTACTCTTGCAAACAGGAGCCGTTGATAGCAGATGTGCTTCATAGAGCTGGGGGTTGCTAAAAGAATAATAAAAAAAACCCACTGGGATTCAGTAACTCTGAGCTATTCTTGCCATTTGTTTTTTGGGGGATTTTCTGATTCCCTTTCTTGCTCTGATTCATCATCTGTTTTCAGCCAGTATAAAGTTCCAGGAGCGAATAGGGAAAGTACAGGAGAAAAAGAAAGGGAGACGTTAAAAAGGAGAAAATGCTCTTAGGGGTGGGGAATGTCAAGCCCAGGGGACAAATGTGGCCCATGGATAGTATTTTTTTGGCTCCTCTCTATTTCCTGGAACTGACAGTTGTTTAGTTCCTACTCCCAAGCACTGAAAAGATTGAGCTTATCATGGTAAAGGAGCAGAGATGAGGGCATGCCCACATGGGTAGGGAACAAGATCCCATGATCTGGACCCTCCTCTTCTGTGTGCACCATGTAAGCACCCTTGCTCCCACCTTCTCTGCGACCCTTGGAGATGGTACTAATTTTCAAAATGGCCCCTGGGAGAGAGGATTTCCCACCTCTGGTTTATGTTTTGGAAGCTCTTTATTAAGTTGATTCCAGTGTGAGTGCTACATCTATTAGGAAGCTGTTTCCCTGCATCTCTTAGTAACCGTTAGACCATAGAGAGGTGAATTGTTCCAATGATGTTTGTTATGGGCTGATGTGAACGGTTTAATTAGATAACCTCTTTTCCCATCAGTTTAATACACACTTACATATTTCTTACCAGAGACTTTATTGAAAACAACAACAGCACAATTTGAGGTCTTGTTTCTGTTAAACCCAATTGCGGTGGCTTGTTTGGTAAATGGAGACGCCCAACTTCAAACAAATGCAGGACAAAATATTATCTGTTACTGCTGATGATGCTGTATGCGCTGATCCAAAATGTGTGGGCTGTTCATTCTGCAGCAATGCGATGTGTGTGTGCACTGCACATGCAACGTTTGTGCTTGTTTTATGCACAATCTGTGCATTGTACACACTCAGCGTGTGCCATGCACACGTCACATGTGTTGTACACTTTCACCCAGCACACAGACCTTGGGATCAGGATCTTGGCCCCCAATGAGATTAGCCAAGAAAATTTCATATTGTCCTCACTGAGTGAAAAACACACGTGACACTGGCCTGCTTTGTCTCGCTGTGGCCTGGGCACCCACTGGCACAAGTGTTTTCGTACTGCCAGATGTTAGCCGGGGAATGCCCTGGTGTCAGTCTCAGGCGCCTTCGGCGCAATCGCCGCCAGGGCGCCCGCCCCGTAGGGCCACCCACACACCCCCAGGACGCACGGCCAGACGCGCAAGAGTCCGAAGGCGTGGCCCGCCCCAGCGGCGCGCAAAGGGATCCCCGACGCACGCCCCCACTTCCGGCAACAGAACCAGGCCCGCCGCCGCTGTCAGCACAGGGGGCGGGGCCTGGTCCAGCGCGGCGCTCTCAGCGCCTTGAGGCACGCAGGCAGGGCGGGGCCTGCCCTACAAAAGCCGGCGCCGCATGCTGGGCGGCGCCGGTGATCTGAAACTGGCCCCCTGGTGTGCACGCTGCCGAGTGCTTCTTGTCTCCTTCCTCGAACCCTTCCTGAGTGTTGTTCCTGTCCCGTGTGCCTGCAAGATTCTGAGTAGCTGTGGTCGTGGTGAGTGTTCCCTTGTGTTTTGTGTAGTGCGTGGGTGAGTGTGTGAGTGAGTGGGAGAGTGTGTGAGCGGAGTGCTTTGAGCCCTTTCCCTTCCCCCCTGGGGGGGGAGTTTCCTCCCCGTAGTGTGATAGAGTGTCTGCCCTGTTCCCCCTGTTCCTTGGGCCTGCCTCCCCCTCTCCTCACGACAACCACGCACCCCCTTTCCCCCTGGTGTAAGCAAGTCGTGAGTAACGTGGTTGAACGGTGGGCAGGGCTCCCCGGTCTTCACTCTTCGGCGCCCTATGATGATAGGGGCCTCCGTTCCAGGTGCGTAAGCCCAGGGAACAACGGCCCACACACTATCCTGACGGGCATTCTCCCAGACTCCTTTGTGCCGAGGAGGTGGGACCCGGGTTGCCCGTGTCGCACGCCACGTGTAGTGAAAGTCCTCTCCTACCCATTCCCCCTTCTCCTCGACGCCCCCGTCCTTCCCATACCCCTGACACCTGGGAGGGTGGGCGGCTAGTCCGGGCTGCGAATCTCAGACGATGCAGTCCAAGCTAAGGCACGCCCATGCAAACCAACATGGGCCACCACGTAGCTTCGGTCCCTCCGTCCTTGCCGTGGCCAGTCTCCCCAAGTGCCTGTTCATGGCAGGGTGCTGGGAGCAGGGCAGGGATGTAGCCGGTTGTCCATAGGTTTGTTTAGCTCCCCGACCTACCTGGGACACGCGAGTGGCGGGATGGCTGTGCGGGCACGTTCCTGATCTGGGCCATGTTGGCTGCGGTTTTTTGCCCTGGGCCGGGCCGTCGCTGCTCCACCTGTCTGTTTTTACCCATTAAGTATGGGCAGAGGGGGTGACACAGTAGATTCAATGACGTAGTAAGGTTGTGGCAGGTCTGGGCTCATGTCCCAGATAGCCTCTGCCTCCCCCATTTAAAGGCTGGGACACTGCCGTTACTCCCAACAGTGCCCCCCAGTGGCACTTTGAAAAGTCTGGCAGGTCAGCAATCCACCCCTACCCACTCTGAAAACTTGACAGGGCCTTTTGGAAGCTGCCTGAGTACCATTAAAAAATGTTCAGAGTGGATGAGGGCAGATTGTTGACCCCTCTCTCTCTCTCTGAACATTCCCAGGCAGGGCTCCCGGCTGCTTGCAGAGATTCCCTCCCCGCCAGGACCCATGTTCAGGTCAGGTCACTCACTCCATGCCTTTGAGTAGGATAGCAACTCATCTCTCAGCTTTGAGAGATTGCCTCCTGACCTAGCTAATGTCATGGATATGAGCGGACCATAACTCAAAATAAATAAAAGTTAAATAAATGAATGCTCCCACTCTGCCCCAATTTATCAATCACCTCTATGAGGGAAACTAGGAATGACCTATCATAACATGAGAGGTATTGTACCTGGGAGCCCAGGTATGCAAGCAAAGGTGTGTGTGTGTGTGTGTGTGTGTGTGTGTGTGTGTGTCTTGTATAGCGCCTGAGTGCACGGTTCTTCTTATTAGCCACTGTTAATAGTCAATCATTTCCAGGTGTACTGTGCCTTTTCTTCTCCTTTCAACCTTTCGTCTGAACAGCATGTACCGGCTCAAACTCAAAAATCTGTTTCATTTTGGTGTGTTGCGTTTAATTATATCGCACAGAATGCTTTAAAAAAAATATCTCTTTCCTTTTTCTGGCCTTGAAATTAGAGTGTTCCGGATGATCAATACTAGGGAACAAGAACAAGAAGAAAAATGGGTCTAACCAGCAAAGAAAGGAAATGTGTGTGTGTCTGAATACCAAAAAGTGGCATTATCTTCATAATAAAAATGGCCCGACTTTCAGGGAAATACAGATTTCACTGCAAATCCATTTGCTGCTCGCCAGACACATTGTAATAAAATTACAGTGCTCCTCAGCGTTCAGCTGGTCTCCTCACAGCCACCCACCCAATTACAGGTTTTGTCTTGCCAGCATAAGCTGGAATCTTGCATTGTTTCATTAATTTCTTGGAACCCAGCTTCCTCCTAGGCAATGTCAGAGGCAAGCTGCACTCTTACTTTCATGAAGTTCCTCTGCTGTAACAAAGGCCACTGATCAGTCGGGGAGAGGGGAAGGAATGGAGGATTCTTTACGGGTGTTTTATTGAATTGCTTTTTTTAAAAAAAAATCATGATGATGATGCTGTTAAAGAATAAGATAATCTAGGAATAGGCAACCTCAGGTAGAGGGCCAGATCCAAGTCCCCAACAAGTTGGTTTTTTTTTGTTTTTTTGTTTAACATGGCCCCTTTCGAGTTCCTGGATCTGGCCCCTGGATCCAGTTCCTCCCCCCAAGCATGGAAAGACTGAGCTCAGGTGAGGGTATGCCCACAGGAAGAGGGGACAAGGCCGTGTCCGAGATCCATCATCTGGACGCTCTTTTTCTTGATCACGTCCCTGTCCCCAACTTCTCTGTGGCCCTCAGAACTTGTACTGATTGGCTCCCGGGAGGGAAAAGGTTCTTCACCCCTGCTCTAGCTGGATAATTTTTCAACGTTTCCTTCCATTTATGGGAGTCGTCTTTATTCCAGAGCCCCACAGCTCTGTAGAACACCATCAATACCTCTTCTTTACCTAAGAGATGTCTCTTCTTCTGAATACCATGGAACATCATGGGTGCCCCTTATTTCATTATCCCTCAGTTCTGATACGTCTCCTATTTTTGAAATTTTCAAGTGACAACCCTAGATGTTTCTGATAGGTGACTGATCCAGATTATACATCGGTAATTATTATAAACAGAAACCTATACATCAGCGGCAGTTTCCAGTCTTAGAGCCAAAATGCATGCTTGAGAGAGTAGGTGTAGGGGGGTGGCGGTACATGGACGTGTGTGTATTCTTCACGCAGAAGTTTAGTTTTTCGACACTAGCCTGTGTTTACAAATGATCTGAATTGGTCAAGTGTCTTCGGGAGCAATCTTGTGGCATATTTTTCCTTATGAGCAGGGACCCGCACTCACCATGTTTCCCATTACCGCCAATGGGGCAATGTAGTGAAAACAGGTCCCTGCTATAGCCTTTAGGTATTATTAATCTATGGGGAAATGCCTATTTTTCCCCCCTAGTTGTCGTCACTACAGACAATGAACAAGTCATGGCACGGATAGTATGAAAATCTGTTCCTCTCAGCCACTTGTAAATACAGGGATTTTATGTTTAGGTCAAGGGTGGAAGTTGATTGGAATAGCCCCTAGTGCAGAAGATTGAATGAAGACTCCCTACCCTTCCTTCCTGTGGCAAAGGACACAGTTGCACCAGGGAGCATGGGTTCCCCAGGCTTGTGGGCTCCAGTGTAGACTCACCACCTCTCCCTGTTTGTTTGTTTGTTTGTTTATTTATTTATTTATCTATCCCCCTGCCCCCTCCCCCTTTGCACAGCAACTTGGGGCAGATCACAACATCTGAAAAACAATATACTACATTAAAAACACTAAAAAAACAGCAACAAAACCCACAAAAGCATAAAAAACAAACATTCCCCCCAACCCCCCATCCATTACCCGTCTCCCTCACCAAAAACCTGGAGGAACAGTCAGGTCTTACATTGTCTTCAGAAGGAGGGGAAGTCCGGGGACAGGTGGACCTGAGGCAGGAAGGAGTTTCACAACCGTGGTGCAGCCACCAAGAATGCCCTCCTCATAGTAGCCACATGGGGGCCCTTGAGGAGGGCGCTTCCAGCCGACCATAGCGTTGATCCAAAACCCAGAGGATGAGGCGATCCTGCAGATAGGCAGGGCCCAGGGCATTTAGGGCTATTGTAGAAACATCCTTGGCGGTGTAAGGAAAACAACTTGTTTTAGGGTCTCCACCACTAAGTTGTCTAAAAATGCCATAGTGAGTTGTGGGTAATACAAATAAGTGCAAATTGATTTTCTGGTGACAAAGGAGGTTAACAAACGTGACAGCGCCTGGTTCAGCCTGCTCTGGATGGCCTGGACCAGCTCTCAACCCGCGTGTCTGTTCCAGGCCCGCCAGATGTGGGATCAGTTCAGACCCCAGCAGGGTAGGCAGCCAGGCCAGAAATGTGGGCATGGAAGGAACCGGGCCCACAGTCTGGGTCCAAGAGCCATCCAGGCAGGCCAGTGCAGGGCTACCAGGCAAGTACGTCTGGTTTTGCACCACCCCGGCCCTCTGTGTGTGTGTGTGTGTGTGTGTGTGTGTGTGTGTGTGTGTGTGTGTGTGTGTGTGTGTGTAATTGGGGGGACGGGTTTGCCGTGGCTACCTGTTGTTTGCATCCATGGCTGCTTGTTGTAGCGGGAGGCGGGGTGCCAGCCGCAATGTGCGGGCGGAGCTGGCCAGCCGCACATCACCCTGCACCCTCCCATCCTGGCCCGGTCAGGTTGTGGGAACATGTATTCCATCCCCCGACCTGACCTGTCTAGGGGTGGTGGCCCCCTCCTTGCGACGTGCAGCCACTCAAGTGGCATCATGTTTGTTTTTACCCCAAATGGAGGAAGGTATATCAAACTGGAACTAAGCTCCTGGAATTTTGGGGAAAGGAAAGGGTAGGCCTGGCCTTATAATTTGTGGGGCCTAGGGCAAAGATAAAATGTGGGGGCCCTGGTGGCCCTGCCCTCTTAGGGATACCCTCCCGGGAGACCTAAAATTGTTGTGTTTTGGACCCTGTTGGGAGGGAATAGAGCCCCCCCCCCGGTAAAAATAAGGGTCACTGTGGGGCCTGTGGTAAGGCCAGCCCTGGGAAAGGAGTACTGTCACTTAGCTCAAGCTCACAATCAGAGGTGTGTGTGTGTGTGTGTGTGTGAGAGAGAGAGAGAGAGAGAGAGACTGGATCTCCTCTAGTTCCTGTGATCAGCTTTGCCACAGTGGGAGGAATATCCTCCGACTTATTTTCCCCCCCTTCCTCTCCACTTACCCTTCTCCGTTCTTTCATCCAATCCATCCCCCTTACTTTGTGTCTCTCTTGTGCACCATACCTATATTTTTACTTACTCCCGAAGCCCATTTAATCTCTGCTTACACATTCTGTAAAGCAGGTGGCTGCTTTTCCCCACCCACAGGAGCCTGAAATCTTTTTCATCTTCTCTGGTCCTGTAGGTTTATCTCTTTTTAAAAAATAAAATAAAAATATATTAAACCCTTGTTTAACCCTGCCTGCTTAATTCTTTCTCCCTTTCCCTTCATTGCTTTCCTCTCTGTCTTTAATTTGAACACATTTTAGTTCTGGTAATAAGCTTGCTAATTAAATGTGGCTTCTCATTTGCTTTTCTGAAAGGCGTCTGATATCACTGGAAATTTGTTATGATGATTATTATCTAGAATGTTCTTTTGGGGGCGGGAGGGGGGGGACAAATTTAGGACATCTGAAAAGCAAATTCTGGGCTTTTTACCAGCTCTGAAGCAACTTGCACTTAATATTTTCCACAGTGCTTTGATTGCATGTGTATCTGATACTTATATAAAACGGATCAAAATATGTTCAGATATCTCCTAGGATCTTCTCTGACACGCACAAGCAGGGCCGGCCTTATCCACAGGGTGACCTGGGGCAGCCGCCCCGGTGCCCCGCTCTTTCTGAGGGCCCCACAGTGGTTGTCCCCAAGGTTGCCCCCAAGGGGGAAGGGCCACCAGGGGCCTCGCATTTTATCTTTGCCGAGAGCCCCTCGGATCCTAAGGCCGATCCTGCGCACAAGCAAGAGTTAAATCTCCGAGTACATCCTCAGCCCACTACAACACATCTTGGTATCCCTCTGTGTATCCTATGTAAGCATCTCCATTCCCACTAGCTTCCTGCAGTCCGTAAACACGAGGTAGGGTCTAGGTTAGTGGTTTTCTAACTTCACTTCTGAATTTCTCTGCATTTTTATATGCAAGCCCTAGACAGAATGGGAAACATTAGCATTGATTTTGTGATTTCATATCAATCCCCTGTAGTATGGGAAGTAAGAGAAGCAAAAAAGTACATCACCCCTCTTATACCTTTGGAGTCGCACACAGTAACAATTCCTTCAGAACCATTCCTGGGCACACCATGATATTGTATTGATAGGGAAAGATTGTGTAGTCTGGACCCATAACCTTGATTGTGTATTAGCAAAGGTCGTTTCTTCTGCTTGCCTCGCCAGTGTTTTTGGGTCTGTGCATATATGAAAATACTCAAAAAGAACAGAATTTTTAAAAATCTCCCTAGACATGTAGTTGACTATAGACTCTGAAAGGATTAATGAGTGACACGGTTGTTCTAAACCATTGCCAGACGTGCCCTACCAGTGAAGAGCTGTTCAAAAGTACCAGGACTTGCTTGTCTCGAAGCAAGATGGAAATAACTGCCGGTTTATTAGTTGGGCCGTAAGAAGTAAATGTTTGTCCCTTTGCTCTCGGATTATTCATTTAATGTTGACTTCCCAAGTAAATTTGAACAGCTTGTAGAATACCACTGGGATAGAGCATTGCCTACCTGGTTTGAAGATAGGGGCATCCGGATAGTTATGGACCGCTAGAGGCTATTGACGGGTATCAGTTTTTAGATCTGAAGAAGCAGAAGCTCTCTTTTTGATTATATATCCCTTGTATGTCTCAGTTAGGAAAATAATAATAATCATTTTTGTAGATATTTGACAAAAAATATTATCTTTAAAGTTTAATAAGTGTTGCCCTTTGAATGGTGAAGCACATTCATCATCCTGTTATGGGAAGACAGTCATTGATGGTCACTCCTTTTCTTTATGAGAGATATCAGGAGGCAATGAGATTAGCTCTCTCTGTGGAACGCTCTGCACCTTTAAAAACTGGATTTCCTTGTGAGTTTGTTTAAGCTGTCGATGTAGAATGCACAGGGCTCGCAGGTGAATGAATCGCAAAGGCTGACTAGCTTGAGACTCAGAGAAACCTTGTTTAAAATTGCTAGCACTGGTAAACAACATGAATAATTCTGCAGGTGTGTGCAGTTGTTTGGGAGGCTAGAAACCCAGCCTGCATACACACTTAAAAGACCACAGAGAAAACAATATATCGATAAACATCTTTTGGAACCACAGAAGTGCTTCTGTCTCTGATATAATCCCACATCTGATTTACATGGATCCAAACCTCTTAACGCACACAAAGCAGTGGAGGCACCAGCATTCTTTCCTGTAGCAGTAGGGGGACACTGAAGAAATACAGCAATTGTTTGTTTGGTGGTATTTGGGGGTCTTTTTTTTCCACATAAGGCCCATCAGCAGTATCTCCAGATTCTACAACCCTTGCTGAGACTGACTGTGGTTGGTTTAGTGGAAGGCAATGGGGGTTTTGACCCTGATCTTCAGAAGTCCAGAAGCATCAGGCCTTGGGAACAAGGAACCGTGGAGAGAGAAAGTAAGCTCTCTCCTTAAATGGTTAAATGGCAAGTCCTAGTGGATTTTACAAGACCTAGGTAATATTGTCAGTTGCTTGAAAACAAAATCATTTAATATCCTTCTCTTTTGGGTTTTACAATTTGTAACCTCGAGAAGGGAATGTCCCTCATTAATGTTAACATTTCAGTCACTCATTCTACTATATAACCTCGCTAATCAGCATTTTGGTTACAATGTGACCATACCTCATTATTAATAGAGAGAGAGCTGGAAGTTGCCAAAGACACGGGGAGTAAGCTCTCGCTCTTCAAAGTATGTCCATTTGACAGAAATAACTGCCCAAATTTCCATTACCCAAGTTTCACCTTTTTAAAAGACCGTTCTTGATACATAAGTTCCTATGTAGAAGGCATGGTTCAATTCATACCTGGTTTGGATTTTATAAACCTCTTGTTAGCTTTCTACAGCCATTGATACATGTATGATTTCAGTGTGCTTTTAAAAAAAAAAAAAAGCTCGAGAATTTTGAGTGAATTTAAAGCATGCCAATTACATGGGGCATTTTCCTTTTGGGATGCCAGCTCCATCGTAAAGAAATAGGAACCATGTTATACCAAATGTTACAAAATCCTTCATCTGAAGAGTTTATTAGAACGGTATGTCACGTAGCAAAGATTTTAAAAGATGCACTTCTTGACTTTTTTAAAAAAAGAAAAAGAAAGAAACAGTCTCATATTCATGGACACGAGTGCAGTTGCTCAGAAGAGAAATCAGTAGGTTGGTCACATAGTGGAGTCAAAAATACAAAAATAAATAAGTAAGGAGCAAGCATTTAGAAAAGGGTGTTCAAATGGCGCAGTGAAGGGAGTTCTGTGTTAACAAGTTGCTAGTCATATCAATACCGATCCACATCAATAATCAGCAAAGGAGGCTCATAGCCTCTCTTCCTCTGCATGTCTCTTAGAAGAATTGGTTAATAAGGTCTTTCTTCTTCTGATTAATCTTACCAGCAATGCAGGCACCCACCCACCCACCACCACCACGGTAAGGTTTTTTTGGCGGTTTGCCTTAGTAACCAGAAGTATTCCCTAATCACCCTCTGCCTAAGGTAGCTGCAGCATTTCACCCAAGATTTTACTCTTGGAAACAGGCAGTGCTTTCAGTGCTTTCACCACTGAAAATTGGATCGCTGCCGCCTTAGTCCTTTCATCATCTCTCTACAGTGCACAGAGCAATGATTCCTCTGCTTTTAGCATACTGCACAAGAGCATGAAAGGGGGAAATGCCAGTCGATTTTGAACAAGCCCTTAAAAATGGCACGTACTGTAGGCAAAGGGGTGAAGTAGTAGGTTTAGGACTGGGTTTCAATTGGCTTTAAACAACCCCCACCCACTCCCCAAAACACCACCACTGGAATGAAAGGAGAGTCTGGCACAGTGGGTTAATTCCTATACAAAATGGAACAGGCTGCATTTTTTTTTCTTTTCTTTTTTTAAGTGTGGTGGCTTTTTAAAGCAATGTACAAGTGTGCCCAGTTTCCCAATCCTCAGAAACATTGATCTAGTGGCCGTGCTTGAACTTCCAAGCTTGGTGAGACTGCACAACCCCCTGGATTTAACTATCTACAGTTGCAGGTAGCAAATTTAACAATAAATAAATAAATAATAATAATAAATTAAAAGATTTTTGGAGTCATGCTTTTTCATCATCAGTATCGTGACACAAGTGGCTGTGTAATAATTAAACTGTGAAGCGAGCCAAATAGTTTCACCCTCCCTTTTTTCTCCCCCTGCCCCCCACCCCCACCATTTTTGTGTGTCTTTTTTGCTACCAAGCCTTTAATTTCAACACTAGACACGGAGAGAGAAGAGGTTAAACTGTTGCATTTTTGTGCACAGGTAACAGTTCATGTAACGTATACCAGTCTGTAAAAACTGTAAATGCTGCTTTTTTTTTTATTTTATTTTAAACATTTTTTTTTTTTTTAGTTTACAAAATAATCAATAATTGGTACTTTTCTTTTCCTTTCTTTCATCTCTCTCTCTCTCTCTCTCTCTTTCTCTCTCTCTCTCTCTCTTTCTCTCTCTCTTTGTTTTTACACTCAGATTCCTGAATATTGACAGATCTTCAAAGGGGAGTAGTATCATATGAAATTTTTTAAGACCGACTGTCCTGAAAGTTTTTTAAGACACGATAAAGCTAAATATCAAGTCTTTAAAGACAGATCCTCTTAACAATTTCAGCAAAGAAGTGCATGAGAGATCACAGAAAAGCCTCCCCTTCCATCCAACTGTCTAACTGCCCATTGTTATTTGGTAGCTCACTGTTTGACACCCCCCCGCCCACACACACACTGGAAAATATCACACCTCGCATTCCCTTGCAGGCTGCTGGTGGCAGGTACAAGATCCATATTCATTAATGATCACCAGGGCTCCTTCAATGTGGTTGGGTTTGTAATCAACGTAATACTCCTGAGCCGACATGGCAGCCATTTGATGCATGGTCTGTTTCTGTTTTTGCTTTCTGCGCTGGCTCACGAAACACTGTCTTAGTTGCCTTAGGCTAGCTGGGAAACACTTCCAGGAGACATACAACACTAAAACCACTATGAGGAAAGAGAAAATCAGTGCCATGGTCCCTGTCACCACCTTGTGAATCTGAACAGCGTTCTCAGTGTTTTCATTAGGTATCGTTACCGTAACGATATTAGTGGTTCTATCCCCTTCGGTATCCTGAATATCGTATATTGTCGTGGCAGGGCTATAACTGAGCATTTGCTCACTGTTGTTTGTGACAGCTGACAGCAGATTCCCACTTGTTGGGTCGGCTGCATCTTCACACAAGTGAAAAGCATATACCGCATCTAAAACATCCTCGCCCTGTGCATATTCAGGAGTGGCACAGAGCAGGTTGCTGTCATAGCGACCCTTAAAATTACTCAGCCAGGAGGCCAAGGCGCAAATGTTGCGGCTGCAGTCCCAGATGTTTGCCGAAAGGCTGATGCTTGTGAGCGATTTCCAGGAGTTGAGAGTTCTTGGGTCAATGGACGTGAGCCGGTTGGAATCCAGCTTTAGGGACTGGAGGTGAGGTACACTTTCGAAAACATGAGGTTCGATATATTCGATCTCATTGCCCGAGAGATCCATTTTCTCTAGTTTCCATACCCAGTCCAAGGAATTGACCACGATAGTGACTTTATTCCTCCGCAGGCAGAGGGAATGCAGGGAAATGAGTCTGGGGAAATGGGCTAAATTCACCTTCACCAAATCGTTGTGCTCCAGGTGCAGCTCAGTGAGTTTGAACAAGCCTGCAAAAGAGTTTCGAGCCAGGCTTTTCAACTGATTGTATCCAATGTCTAGGAACTTCAGGCTGCGACAGTCCTGAAAGATTCTCACTGGCACAAACTTGATGGCGTTGGACCGCATGTGCAAAGTGGTGAGCTTTCGTAGCCCATGAAAGAGATCAGGTTCCAATGACTGTATGTTGTTGTACGATAAATCCACACTTCGTAAGTTTGGCATGGGTCGGAAGGTGGTGTTGGACAGTTGGGTGAGTTTGTTGGAACTCAGGGTGAGTTCTTTAACTCTCCGTAATTTTTGAAAGGCATTCTCCTCCACTGAGCAAATGTGATTGTGATCCAGATAAAGCCACGTGAGCTGCATTAACCCTGTGAACTGTCCATCATGCAGCTCTGAAAGGCTGTTGTACCGCAGAGACAAGCCCATCATGCCCGACAGGTTACGAGGCATCTCTGTAAGATTCAGTGACTCACAATACAAAAGCCTGCCCTCACACCGGCATAGCTGCGGACACCCACTATTCACGGCTGGAAGCATTTTTAAAAAGATACCCAGCGTACACAATATCAACCCCGGGGGCTTTCTCAACAGCCAGTTTAAGCAGAGACCAATAAGAAGGAAATCCATTAGCAAGAATATTTCCAAATAGGCTCGAGAATGTCCATTGAATCTGGTCCAGGGGAGGGGAAAATAAAAAAAAAATATGGAAAAAAATCTACATCATATTTCTTTTTGTTTAAAATTTATTTAAGGGTGGGGGAGGGGGGGAAGCAAAAGACAAGCAAGCCAAGTATTTCAGTTTACAGCATGCAAGAGCTGGGCAGCATTTAAAGTTCACAGACATTCAAAGGTAAAAGGAGAGTGATTTTTTTTGCTCATGTTAGATGCCGCAGCAAGGATTTTTTTTAAAAAAATAAATAAATTAAAAAAAAATCTTTCTTCATGAAAGAATTTAATTAAAAAGTGTCTTACCCACCCTTTTCGAGAGAGTGACAACCTCCATCCAGCAGCTGCCTTTGTGTTTGAACTAATTATATGCAGAGCTAAAAAAGACCCCTCTGTGCTACAAATTCAGTCCCTTTCAATTTGGTGGAAAGCTGGCATTCTCACAACGTCTCACTTTGCTTCGGCTCAAAGAGCGAAAGGGATGTCCAGCTAGCTTTTTTAGCTGACTTCTAGGACCTGCAAGTTTCAGAACTATATGCATGAGCTTGATCTTCTCTTTCTCCCTCTGTCCTTTTCTCTGCAGTTAATACTGTGACGTTGTAAAAAAACCTCCAAACTCTTTACTAACGACTCCACAGGATTTGACAATCTGTTTAATGTCCATCATTTGAAAAAGACCATTGACTGGCACAACCTTTACTCCACAGAGACAGATTACAATTCATTCACTGACCGCTTAAGGATAGCTTTATTTTCCATTTCTTTGTTCGCTTTGCTTGTTAGGTGATGCTTAGAGTCGAGAGAGAGTGTCAGCCAGAATCCTTTCCCTTCAGCTGAGCAGTATGTTGCAAGAGCATGCAGAGGCACCGAGCGCTCACTGAGTGTCGTAAGCTCCTCATGATTGTACGTCTGCACTGTGCATCTCAGACATGGGCAGATTGAAAAGGGGTGGGCATAAAACCAACATTTTAGTGAACCAGTAAAGTAATATATGTTCTTTGATGAAATGGAAAATACTTTAAGTCTCTCTCTCCATTTCTCAAACACACACACACACACACACCAGCCGGCAGCAGCTGCAAGACGTTTCTAAGTAGGAAGCTATAAAATTAGATCCCTTTTCTCTTTGTTTAAACTGCCTGGATTCGTGAGGCACATAGGGAATAAGATCAAGGGGGAAGCGTTCGGATTCTTGTTTGGAGAAGGAGTGTATATATGTAAAAATATGCTCCTTGGATGCTTCCTGTGGCTTAAGAGGCTAATTTGACTTTCAGAAGCATTTGTTAGGGATGCATGGTTGTAGTGTCATTGTTATTACATTCGGTTCTCTTCCCAGTACATGTTTAGGAACTCTGTACAGTCTCTCTCTCAGAATTGCAGGCAGGGTTCAGCAAATACAAAAGGTCTGGATTCTTGGAAGCTTTAATCGTATTTTCTCTTTACCCATGCTGCAATATTATTTATTATTATTATTATTATTTATTTTAAAATGCATTTGGTACATGCTTTTCTTTTCTTTTTTTTCAAATAGCATTACAAAAAAGGGGTGGGAGGACCAAACAATTGCAGCATAGTCCGTGGCAGCAAACAATTCTTGCTGCAGAAAACATACTGTGCTTCCCCATGAAGATGCAAGGTTGGGAATGCAGGGGGTTTAGACCCAACCTAGGTTACTATGTTTTCCAAACTGTGCTGTTCTTTGTTCAGTGGACCAAGAAATCATTGCCTGCTAATTATCACTCATCGTTATTTATGGAAAAGGCCACTGGTGAGGAGCTCTCTTCTGCAATCTTCCCTGACTCGGAGAAAATATACAACACTCTTGTCAGGGAAATGTTGTCCATCTTTTTCCATTATGAAGTGTCATCAAAGTCTGCTGACGGATGCTATTGGAACTGACAACCCAGGGTTTGGTGACTGTATTTGGATTCTCGGTATGGCAATTTGACATGAAAATACAAGTCTTGCAAGAGGAAACCGTGTCCTTAGTCATCAGTGATTGTGAGGGGGTGAGGAGAATATTAGCACTTTGGCTACAATATCAACCAAAACAATCCTTCCAAGTATTTAATGCAGCATTATCAGATCTTGATTCCTTGGCTGCATTTAATTGACATTCGGATGTATAAGGATAGAAGGGGCTGCCTAACTGACTCGTTTTGGTGCATGCATTGGTATCAAGTGAGACAGCATCAAATGATACCTTAAAAGTCGTCCTTCGGGGAACTCCCCCAAAGAAACTTAGCCCTTGAAAAATATTTTCATAAATGCAAATATATATTCAATTTTTCTCCACTCCCCCCTCTCCCCTCCAAAAGATAGATTAAGTTGGAAAATTACTTTGAGTAAAATCTCAGGAAGGGAGATCCAAAATCCCTCCTTCTCCTGTTACCGGGGGGTTTGGGGCATTTTACTGTGTATGCCCATAGTATTTTAACATGAATTATTTATTTATTTAAAACATTTCTACCCCGCCTCTCCTGCCCAACAAAATCCATCACTAAAATACAATAAAATATATAATATATAAAAAACATAAGAACAACAATAAAAATGAGGAGACAGCAAAAGCCCATAACACCCACCCTCACCCTTCCCCCTCGCCAAACGCCTGGTGGAACAGCCAGGTCTTACAGTTCCTACGGAAACTCGGGAGGTCTGTGGCCAGACAGCCCTCCACTGGGAGGGAGTTCCAAAGGCGCGGTGCGGCCATAGAGAACACCCTGTCCTACGTGGTCCCCTGGGAAACCCGAGGGACCTCAAACAGGGCGCCCTTGGATGACCGCAGGAGCCGATCCAGAACCCGGAGAGTGAGGCGATCTCGCAGATAGAAAGGGCCCAGACCATGTAGGGCTTTATAGGTCAAAACCAACACTTTGAATCGGGCCTGGAAGACTATTGGCAGCCAGTACAGAGACCGGAGCACTGGTGTAATGTGCTCTCGGAATCTCAGCCCCACCAGGAGCTGGGCCATCACATTCTGCACCAGCTGCAGTTTCCGAGCCGTCACCATAGGTAGCCCCACGTAGAGTGCGTTACAGTAGTCTAACCGAGAGCTGATAAAAGCATGGGTGATTGTGGCCAGATCCAGAACCGAAACCAGCAGCCGAACCTGCTGCACCAGATGTAATTGGCAGAAGGCACTCCTCGCCACAGCCTCCACCTGGAGATCCAGGTGGAGCTGCGCCTCGAGGAACACCCCCAGGTTCCGCACCTGAAAAGTCAGTGAGGGGCAAACCCCCTCAATCAAGGGGGTCACCATCTCCTCCAACTTACCCACTAACATCACTTCCATCTTGTCAGGATTC
The DNA here is from genome assembly GCA_003113815.1 of Sphenodon punctatus. NCBI lineage: Eukaryota > Metazoa > Chordata > Lepidosauria > Sphenodontia > Sphenodontidae > Sphenodon > Sphenodon punctatus. The sequence goes on along the minus strand of QEPC01003849.1, from coordinate 1,642,338 downwards.
AGTTAGTCGATTAGCCCTCATCCAGTCCCCCACAGATGCCAAACACCAGGTAAGCACCGAGACAGCCAGGCCTGGGTTGGTTGAAAATGAGAGGTACAGTTGGGTGTCATCCGCGTACTGATGACACCTCACCCCGTACCCACTGACCACCTTGCTGAGCGGCTGCATGTACACGTTGAACAGGAGAGGGGACAGAACAGAACCCTGCGGGACCCCACACAAGAGGTCTCGGTGAGATGAAAAATAATCACCAAGCACCACCCGCTGAGTTCTCCTGGCCAGGAATAAGCGGAACCATTCAAGAACGATCCCGCCCACTCCTAAACTGCCCCGCAGGTGCATCACCAACATTTTGTGGTGAACGGTATCAAATGCATCCGACAGATCTAATAGGACCAAAAGGGTTGACCGACCCTTATCCTTTTCACAGCGCAGGTCATTGATCAAAGCCACCAATGCTGTCTCAGTGCCATGCCCCAGAAGAAAGCCAGACAGTGAGGGATCCAGATAACCGGTGCGGTCGAGGTGCCCTTGGAGCTGCTGAGCCACTACCCGTTCAATAACCTTCCCTAAAAAGGGAAAGTTAGAGACAGGCCGGTAGCTGGCAGGGGAGTCAATGTCAAGCGATGGTTTCTTGAGCAGAGGCTGCACCACCGCCTCCTTGGGGCAGGCTGGCACTCTTCCCTCCCGCAGGGAGGGGTTGACCACCCCTGTCAGCAATGGCCCCATTGTCTCCCAGAAGGTCTTAATCAGCCAGGACGGGCACGGATCTAGTTCACAATAGGTGGCTCGAATAGCCCCCCAGCACCTCTATCACATCAGCGGGTGTCACTGACTGAAACTGATCCCACAAAATCGGACAAGGCGGGGTTTTACCACCTCTACCTCCTCCACTGTATTAAGTGTGACATCGAGGTCTTGGTGAATACGAGCAATTTTCTCCACAAAATAATCCACAAAAAGGTCACAGCGGGCAGATGATGAATCAACTCCAGGGTTGAGAGAGGCCGTACTGACCAGCCCCCGTACAACCCAGAACAGCTCCGTCATACGGGATTTTGAGGATGCTATAAGGGTAGCAAAGAATTCTCTCTTTGCTGCCCGCATAGCCACGGCATAGGCTCGTAAACTAGCTGTATGCTGCAATCTGTCGGATTCCACCCGAGAATGATGCCACCGTCACTCCAACCGCCACCCCCCTGCTTCAGCATCCGCACTTCCTCAGAGAACCAAAGAGGTCTGCGGAGGCTCCACCTGGGCAATGGACACCTGGGAGCCATCTTATCGATGGCCTCCGTCAACAAGGTGTTCCAAGGCTTGACAAGGTCATTGATGTGACGGTCGTCAAGGTCAGAGGGTAATTCTCCCAGAGTGCCTAGAAACTGCACTGGGTCCAACAGCCTCCGGGAGCGGACCATCCTAATAGGTTCCGCACCCTTCTGGGGGCACACATGTCCTAGAATGGAGGTCTGCAGGAGGTAATGGTCCAACCATGACAAGGGCGCAGCTGATATCTCCCCTATTAACGGACCACCCACCCCAAGGCCAGTGGAAAACATGAGGTCTAAGGTATGTCCTCCAATATGTGTTGGGCCGTTGGCACTCTGGGACAGGCCCATGATGGCCATGAACTCAAGCTCGGCTCCCCAAGGACTGCATCAGCGTGGATGTCCAGGCCCCCCAGGACTATTGTCCTTGGGGACTGCAACACCACCTCCGACACAGCCTCTGCCAGAGTCCGCAGGGAGGCTACCGGACTGGTGGGTGCACGGTATACCAGTAGCACACCGAAACCATCCCCTGCCAAATCAAACACAAGATGGAGAGCCTCAATACCTATCATGGATCGCACTGGATACCTCCTTGCTGACCACCCCTTTTAAAAAACCATAGCTACACACACACACACACACACCATCCCTCCGGCAGCAGCTGGTGCTGCACAGAATACCCGACTGGAACGAGATCAGCCAAAATTGGTTCCGATTCATTGTCCAGCCAGGTTTCTGTGATACACGTGAGATCTGCGGCATGGTCCAGGATTACCTCCTGGACCGTTATTGCCTTATTTGCCACCGATCTCATGTTCAACAGCACCAGAATCCGACCGAGGGCCCCCTGACCAAGTTCCACCTACTCATCCGCTGGGGGAGGGGTAAGCGGGACGTACACTAAGTACCTATCTCGCCTCACCACTCTCCCTCCCCTCCCCCTGAGACCATACCTCCCCTGGCCCGTCACGACCCCAATAGCCGTACCCACCCACCCCGGCTGCCCCTCGAGCCCCCCCTTCCCGGCTGTCCCACCCAGGGTGCAAGGGAGAACCCTCCCCCCACCTCTCTTCCTTCTCAGCATATCCCTCTCTACCCTCTCACCCTCCCCTGGGACTCTCGCTCTCACAGGGAGTCCTTAACACTGTGACCCCTCCCAACCATTCAGGCTATGCTTCCCCGTCTCACCGGAAAGCATAGCCCACTCCCCTAAACAATCCCCCACCTCCCCATTCTCTGACCCTCCTGTGCCACCAGAGGGTCAATTCCCACCTCCTTGGCCTCTCTCACCCCCTCTAAATGAAGGAGAGAGCCCTACCCCCCCATCTCCCTTCCTCCCTCCACCAACCTCCCCCTACCCCCTCTGCCACAGAGGGGCATCCCAAACAGTAACCCCCGCTCTTTCCCTACCCCCTTCAATATTTTCCTTTTCTTCCCCAACCCATATCTCCCCACCTTTAAATAAAGTATTGTCCCCCATAGCTTCCAATACTATAAATTCCCACCCCTGATCCCGTCAAGGGCCACGCCCAAGGATCCTTGGTTGCGGCCCTTAGGTGCACTGCCTGCGGCACAGCTGGGCCACCAGCCACCTTTGGCCCTGCCGGGCCAGAAGTCACACTCCACATCTGAGTGCCGGCCCTGCCCCCTCCTCCAACCGGGGGAGGGGGAGATGACACCAGGCCGGCTACTCACTGTTTCTCTGGCCCTTCGGGTTGGGGGAGGCTCAGCCTTGCTGCTCTTGCCACCGCCACCGCCACCTCTGCCCTCAGCTCGGGGCAGGGGGGGCATGAGATGGAAAGTGCCCCTGCAGTGGCACAGCTGGACTGCCAACCATCTTTGACCCTACCAGGCCGGAAGTCACGCTCCTCGTCTGAGCGTCGGCCTTGCCCCCTCTTCCAACCAGGGGAGGGGGAGATGACACCGGGCCGGCTACTCACTGTTCCTCCAGTCCTTCTGGGGTGGGGGGCTTGGCCCCACTGCTCTTGCCGCTGACACCGCTGCCTCTGCCATAAGTTCTGGGGGTGGGTGGGGGCACGAGATGGAAAGTGCCCCTGCAGCGGCGCAGTTGGGCCACCAGCTGCCTTTGGCCCTGCCGGGCCAGAAGTCATGCTCCACGTCTGAGCACCGGTCCCGCCCCCCTCCTCCAACCGGGGGAGGGGGAGATGACACCAGGCCGGCCACTCATCCTCCGGTCCTTCTGGGGTTAGACAGTTAGATTGCAAAGCCTGACACCTATCTAATTCTCATTGGGAAGGAAGATCAAACAGGCCCCTCCTTCCCCCGCCCATGCTGTTCATTCATTGCTCCATTCACAATGGTTTCTCCTCCTTGACATGCACAAAACAGGAGGGAAGTTGGCGATAGCTGCCAAGCAAGAGGAGGCAAAAAAAGTCATAGCCAAGGGTAGTAGATTCTAAGTGAAGTTCCTGTTGCATTGGGTGTCCACACAGACTACATCCTGTGGTTCTACGGATTGACCGTCATGTGTTTCATGGACATAGAGAGCAGCGGTCTCTCCTTAATGATATAGGGACAGTTCCTCGAAGGAGAGAATTTCTTCCTTCAGGAAACCATATTTGTAGTTAAAGAATAAAGAACTTGTTCTTAAACCTGGATTTGTTCAACCCTGAAGGGTCCAAGGCCTGCTTGGTCCCATCCTGGATGGCTGCCTCCTGTGAATCTAGTTGTAAATTGGTACCTAATCCATTGGGTTGGGGATGGAAAAGACAGTTGGACATGGTGCTAGCCACATCACTAACTTGTGCATCACAGGCTGTAAAAACTGGTGTCCCTTGACCACGCCAACCCAATCGGCCATATGGCTGTGGATGGACTTTGACTTGACAAAATGGGGCAGGAATTCAGCTGAAAATAGCGTAGCATTCTACAGGCACGTAGAAATTCACAGCTGGCCGCTGCTGCCGTTAGACTGGGCCCCATCCTCTCCATCCTTTCGAGTGAAGGCTGCATGGGAATGGGTAGGAAGAGGCGGAACTGCTCTTTGTTCTGACAACTTTACATTGCCGTAGAGTCCACTCATTGTCCCCAAGAATCAGAGCTGACTGTGATCAGCTTTAAGGAGCATCTGGACAAGAGCTCACTTCTGATGCCCCCAACTCAATACCTGTGCTGAGCTCCGTCACAGGAGAGAATCCTCTCCCAGAAATCTAAACTAAAGTTTTGCAAAAGGAAGCCAGGGTGTCCCAAGTACACCAGAGTTCAGATTTTACATCTTGGACCCCTAAGGAAATAGCCTGGTTAACTATACCCAAGTGTTGTGGAGGGTGAAAATAAGGTGGGTTATTGTATAACTTGCATCTTCATATCTTTTGTAAACTTGGTTCTCCTAAGTATTTTATGGGACAAAGTAGTTCAGACATCTTTATCAGACCAAAATCTGTTGGTGAAATTGTGCAAACTTTAGGGCCACCCAGAGCCCCACCGTGGGCATATAAAACACTTTTTACATGTCTGAGCAAGGATCCTGCGTGGCCTGAAAACTTACATACTGCCATTAAAACAAAAAAATTCATCCAACAAAATGCCAGGGAGCATGAGCTTTGACTGTTGGGAGCTGAGAGTATGTGGAAGGGACTGGATCACTGCATTGTAAACTGTTGTGTACCCCTCTGAAGCAACTGCCAGTGGTCACTGGGACTGATCCCATACCCTATGTGTGCCATGCACAAACTGTGCATGCCTATCCATTGGGAACACATTGTGCTGGGCGGAATTCATGCAGAGTGGGTTTGGGATTGTGGCCACTGTCAGATATAGGATACTGAGCTGAGTGAACCATTGGTCTGACCCAATATAGCACATTTTCAATGTTATCATTTTTTATTATTATTATTATTAGCAAGCATTTATATAGTGCCAGCAATGTACTTGGTGCTTTACAAAGTAATGGAACAGACACTGTCCCTGCCCTAGGGCTTACAGTCTGAGAGACAGAGGAGGACTGTGTCTGATATGTACTTTGTCTCTGTCTTTTACATTTAGAACCAACACAGACACCATGTTATTTTAAGTATTGTACAACCTTTAAAAGTGAACCATTGGCTTCAATAAAATCTACTTTTAATGCAATTGTTCTGCAAATTATTTTGTTCCTGGTCCCAGTTTGCGCTTTCGTCATTGCTCATTTCTTAAGTTGACACATTTTTTTCAGAAGTTTTAAAACCCTGTGACAAATTAGTATAAAGTAACACATTTAAATGAGCTGTTTTAAAATTTAGCGTATGATAAGACATTTTAAAATAAGGGTGTATGTATTTAAAGCAGACTGAGTAAGCCGATGCTAATTAGTTTATGCAAGATCAACATCACTAACCTTTTAGAAAAGTTTAGTCTTAAGAAACAACATATTTGAATCATCTTAGCAAGGGAAATTTGTGGGCGTTTGTGATTCCTCTCCCTACCTATCTGCCAAAGCCAACATGAGAGAATAGTGGTTTCTCATTATTATTATTATTATTATTATTATTAACAAACATTTATATAGCGCCAGCAGTGTACCTGGCACTTTACAAAGTAATAAAATAGACACGGTCCCTGTCCTTAGGGCTTACAATCTGAGAGACAGGAGCTGGGGGAGAGACTTAGGAAGGGGAACAGAGGGAGAGACAAGGGGTCTAACATTCATGAAGATGCGAGGTCTCAAGTGCACGTACTTGGCTTGGTTACGATGAGAATGACAGCAGGCAGGTCCATGTTGCAAGGATAAGGGTAAACCGATCGTAGGTATAGGAATAGTGGCTCAGCAGGATAAAGAGTCAGACAGAGCAGAGCGAAAGAGGTGAGTTTTAAGGAGAGATTTGAAGGTATGAAGGGAGGGGGCAAGGCGGATGTGGACAGGGAGGGAGTTCCAGGCATGGGGGGCAGCAAGTGAGAAGGGACGAAGGCGCTTAGGGGAGCAGGGAAGGCGTGGAAGGGTGAGAGAAGGGACAGAGGAGGAGCGAAGTGCACGGGCTGGAGTATGGAGGGCGATAAGTGCAGAGAGGTAGGGGGGAGCAAGGTTGTGAAGAGCTTTATAGGTGAAGACTAGGAGCTTGTGCAGGATTCGTTCAGGAAGGGGAAGCCAGTGAAGCGAAGAGAGGAGGGGCTGCACATGGTCGAAGCGACTGGCGAGGTAGATGACCCTGGCAGCAGAGTTTTGGACAGAGATGAGGGGAGAAAGGTGAGACCGGGGAAGGCCAGTGAGAAGGAGGTTACAGTAATCGAGGCGAGAGATGACCAGAGCATGAACAAGAGTTTTGGCAGACGAGACAGAGAGAAAAGGGCGAATCTTAGCAATGTTATGGAGGGAGAAGCGACAGGATTTAGCAACAGAGTCAATGTAGGGTTTAAAAGAAAGGGGTGAGTCAAAGATGAAGCCTAGGCTACGGGCTTGGGGGACAGGCAGGATGGTGACTCCATCAATAGTTATTGACAGTGAGGAAGGAGAGGAAGGATGAGGGGGGAAGATAAGGAGTTCAGTTTTAGCCATGTTGAGTTTGAGTTGACGTTGAGACATCCAGGTAGAGATGTCAGAGAGACAGTTGATGAGACGAGCTTGAACAGAGGGAGAGAGAGAGGGAGTAGAGAGATAGAGTTGAGTGTCATCAGCATAGAGGTGGTATTGGAAGCCATGGGAGGCAATGAGTTTGCCTAAGGATGAGGTATAGATCGAGAAGAGGAGAGGGCCAAGAACAGAGCCTTGAGGAACACCAACTGAGAGGGGGAAGGAGGAGGAGGCGGAGTTGGAGAGAGACACATTAAAGGAGCGGTCAGAGAGGTAGGAGGAGAACCAGTTATGGACAGAGCCACAAAAGCCAAGGGAGTGAAGGGAATCCAGCAAGAGTGAGTGGTCAACAGTATCGAAGGCAGCAGAGAGATCAAGGAGGACAAGAATGGAATAGAGACGTTTAGATTTAGCCACCAGAAGATCGTTGGTGATCTTAGCGAGAGCAGTTTCAGTAGAATGAAGGGGGCGGAAGCCAGATTGGAGGGGGTCAAGGGAGGAGTTGGAGGATAGGAAATCAAGGCAGCGGGAGTAGACAACACGTTCAAGCAGCTTAATTGATTTTTCCCATTTACTCCTGTTTGTGTCTTTGTGTTAATGCTGTTTAAATTATTTCACTTTTTGCCTAACCCATTCCCCACCCCACTAAGCTGCCCCATTCATAGTAAAATCTGATCATTGTACAAACCTTCTGATGTTTTTATCCTTACGTTACTCGAGTAACGTAAGGAAGAACAAATACCTTTTCCTTGTAATAGATTGGAAGTGAGGTACAGAGAAACTAGAGCACGTTCTCATGACCATAGACGCTCTGGAGTTGTTAATCTGAAGGAATTCTAATGGAGTAACTGCCTCTTTCTGAATCTGAAAAAGGGTACCTACAAAAACAGGCATAAACAGAAAATCCAAGACGGCAAGGAGACAAACTAGTTTGGTTGATAACTATTACTGGACCAACTTCTGTTGATGATGATATACAGCTTTCAGACTATACAGGGACTCATGCTAGTAACAAATCAGAACTAAGATAACAAGGTGCATGCTGGGAAGTGAAAGGGCTAGCCGTGTAAACTAGAAAGGCATATTCTCTCTGAATTGTGCACATGGTCATCACCTCTGGAGCAGAATCCTCGTTCCCCAATGAACTATCTATCTATCTAGATAGATAGATAGATAGATAGATAGATAAAGCAGCGGTAACTATGCCCTTCATTTACCGTCACTAAGTGACAGGAATATGTATTTGGGAGGAGGATGTTACCTCTGATTAACTGTTTGCAAGAAGAAAGCTATAACTTGCTGAGAGTCACACAAAGTTTTGGTTCAGTAGGTAACTGAACAGGTGTCTCCCTGACTCAAGATTCATTTGTTGTGAGCCGCCTCGAGCCGCTTTTAGCAGAAGAGTTCGGGGGTCCAAATTAAAAATGGAATGGAAAAAAAAAGAAGATAGCTTCGAAACCACTGGACCATCCTTTGGGGGGTTACCTGGGGATTTCGAGGGTAAAAACAGATGTGGTTTGGGCCTTTTTTGGCCCAGTGGCACATGATATCATGTGCCGCCAGATGTTGGGGGCTAGCCCAGGCTGTGACAATTTCTGAGGTCACTGCCTGGGCTAAGGCCCACCCAACCACGCCCAAGCAGGCTAAGACGTCTGTGTAGCGACATCACACCTGGCCTATGACTGGCAGCCATGTTGCTGTTGTGCTGCTGGCTGTACTCAGGCCATAGAGGCAGCAGGACGGCTTCCCGGCTGCATTCCCATCAGGTCGGTGCCCTGTCCTAACCCGGACCATGTCGCCTGGGATTTTCCACCCCGGTGCGGCCAAGAGAGCTGTCTCCCTGTCTGCACGCCTGTTTTTATTCCTAGTGAACATGAGAAAATAATATCTCAGTTTTATGAATGATAAAAAGGACGACACCTCCAACAAATTCAACCCAGCACTACGATAGGTCAAGGAGTTAATTACTGATGCAAAGAACACCAACTACTGGATGACGTTCTTCCTGTAGCTGCATATACATTTACTCATTTCTCATAGTGGCTCCGATCCCATGGTCCGCGGATCCCGCGTGGAGCCACATGCGCGTGGAGCCATGCACAACTGCATTGCCGACAGCTTGCACACGGGGATCTGCAGGCCATGGGATTGCGACCAGTACATGCAGTGTTCTATTGCTTTATAATATTTTGCTGTCCTTTCAGCTTAGGAGATTATCTGGCCCAGATCTGCACTACGTAAAAAAATAAGAACAGAATTTGAACAATTATCTCCAAATGTATGTATCACTTTGTGTTTTATTAATCAATAAAGCAGGTGAGTCAACAATTTGGGAGGTGCTGTAAGTATCCCATTTCTTCCATTCAGTAGAAAATCCCAATACCTTATTTCTTGCTGCTCGTATATTTTCTAAGTTATTTCTATCAGTGAGCTAAGAAACAGGGATCTGAGTGGTGATTTTTAATTTCTCTTCATGCCTGAGAAATGGACAAACTCAAACTTTGATCTTTACACTGTAGTCTTTAATTTTCAAGTGCAGTGTACCATGACATTTCTTATAAAGGAAACATTTAAAGAAAGAAAAGGGAAGAAAAAGACATGGTTTTGAGTGTAGTAAATTAAATGTGCAATTTCTTTGATATTTACATCGCGAACACTGCTGGCATTTGGCAGACTGTCCAATTTTAATGGGTTTTTTATTATTTTTAAGAATTTCAGCTGAATAAAGACTGGGCAAGAGACAGGTATTTGAGAAGGGTAGTGTAAAAATTAGAATAAATAAATATATATAATTTATTTATTTAAATTTTTACCCTGCCCTTTCCAAATAGGCTCAGGGTGGCTTACAAAATATAAAAGCATATAAAACAGCATACCAACCCTCGAACCTTTTCCCTATCCCCTTCACCCAGCCCTATCCCTGCCTACCAATCACCTGGTCAAACAAGCAGGTCCTACATCCCTTCTGGAATACAAGCAGGTTCAAGCTTAGGCAGATCTCCAAGGGAAGGCAGTTCCATAATTGTAGGACAGCTACCTAGAACACTTCTCTATGTGCCCTTGTTGTTAAAACTGCATGGGTAGATGGTACCCCCCAAGAGGGCACTCCCAGCCAATCCTAGAGGCTACAATGGAGCATAAAGGAAGAACCAGTCTTTAAGATACCTGAAGCCCAAGCCATTTAGGGCTTTATAGGTGAGAACCAGCACCTTGAATCATGCCTGGAAAGCTATTGGCAGTCAACACAAACTCTGTAGCACTGGTATAATGTGCTCCTGATGACCTGCTCAGGCTTCCACATCCTGCATCAGCTACAGTTTCTGATTAGTTTAGCCTGGAGTTTATGAAGGCATGGGTGATGGTGGCCAAATCTGAATCTAGTGTAAAAAAAAAAAAAAAAAAGGTTGCAGTCTTCACGTCAATTGAAGTTGGTGAAAAGCGTTCCTGGCCACTGCCACAACCTGGCAAACCAGGTGCAGCAATGGATCCAAGAGCACCCCAAGGCTGTGAACCCGAGTGACCAAAGGAGACCAATCCCCATAAATAGCAGGGGTTTCTATATCCCCAAGGACACAAGGATATCCAACAATCATCACCTCTGTCTTGTCTGGATCCAGCTTCAATTGGCTCACCTACATCCAGTCCCCAATGGCGGCCAGGCACTGGGCAAGCACCTGGACTGCAGGACCTGGCCAGGCAAAGAAGAGAGATAGAGTTGGGTGCCATCAACATACTGATGGTACTTCACTCCGAATCGCCGAATAGTCTCATCCAAGGTCCTCAGCCACACATTGACCAGGAGTGCAGATAAAATGGAACCTTGTGGGAGCCCACAAGGTAACCCCCTGGAGGATGGCAAGCTACCACCCATCATCATCCAGGAATGAGTGGAACCACTCAAGATCAGTCCCACAAACCTCTGTCAGGTCACGCAGCCATGTCAACAACACCCCATGCCAACTGTATCAAAGGCCGCAAAAAGATTTAACAAAATCAACAGGACACATTTGCCATTGTCGATTTCCAAGTGAAGATAATCAACCCAGATCACAAGTGTAGTCTCAATGTACAGTAAGAAATCTTGATTGGCATGGGTCCAGGAATCCAGGAGCAACGAGATGCACCCGAACCTGCAAAGCAACCACCCGTTAAATAACTTTCCCTAAAAAGGGAAGATTAGTGACTGAGTGATAGCTGGCAGGGGACTCAACATCAACAACAACATTGGGTTTCTTGAGCAGGGATCAGATGGCCTCAGTTTTAAGGCCATCAGACACCCTGTTCTCTGAAAGGGAGGCATAGGCAACCTGAGGAAGTAGTAGCCCCAATGTCTCCCGATGGGCTTTCTCCAGCCAGGACGGGCATGAATCTAGTTCACAACTGGTCACCCTTACAGTTCCAAGCACAGCCTCCACATCAGTGGACGAGTTTAATTGAAGCTAATCCAAGCAAAACTAACAAGACAGAGTCTCTGCAACCCCAAAACTCTGACTCTGCATCCAAACTGGCAGTTCCGAAGTCATGATAAATATGAGTGACTTTATCTGAAAAGTATGTGGCAAACTCGTCAAAATATGCAGCTAATGATTCTAGCTCCAGGTGGAGACAGTTAGGATTTAATAAGCTATTCATAACCCAGAAGAGCTCTGCTGGATGGCACTTTTTGCAGATGCTATGGCAGCAGTTAAGATAACGTTCTTTGCTGCTGCCATGACTATAGCATAGTCCTTCAAAAACAATCTGTGCCGTAGTCAGTTGGGCTTGGCACAAGTCAAGATCTATCTGCACTAACCACCTACCCTATCGCTTCAGCAGCCTCAGGTTCTCCATATACCAGGGAGACCTGTGCTGTCTCAGCGGAGGAATCAGACACCTGGATTCCACTGTGTCAATGGCCTGGAACAGCATAGCATGCCACCTATCAACCAGACCATCAACAGAGAAGTCATCAAGGTCATTGGGTAAATCCCCCAGAGAGTTCTGGAATCCTATTGAATCCTTTAGTCTCGGGTGATGGACCATCCTAACTGGCCCACCACCCCGATTCGGGCAAAAGAAGTCGGGGATCTGTGTCCTCAGAACATATTGGTCTGATCATGACAATGGTGTCATAATGAACTATAAGTGGAACCCCTGTTCCCAGGCCAGTGCAGAACATCAATTTCCAGAAAGCATTTGATAAGGTTCCTCATGAGAGAGACTTGAGAAAATTAAAAAGTCATGGGATAGGAGGTAGTGTCTTACTATGGATCAGAAACTGGTTAAAAGATAGAAAGCAAAGGGTTGCATTAAATGGGCAGTTTTCACAATGGAGTGATGTAAAAATTGGTGTGCCTCAGAGATCTGTATTGGGACCGGTGCTGTTTAATGTATTCATTAATGATTTGGAAAAGGGTGTTAAGAGTGATGTGATCAAATTTGCAGATGACTCCAAGTTATTCAAGGTAGTTAAAACATGAGCAGACTGTGTGGAACTGCAACTGGATCTTACGACAGTGGGTTCCTGGGCATCTAAATGGTAAATGAGATTTAATGTGGACAAGTGCAAAGTGATGCACGTAGGGAAAAATAATCCAAACTATGTGTACACAATGCTGGGTACTAAGCTAGGAGTTACCACTCAGGAAAAGGATCTGGGGGTGGTTGTAGACAACACAATGAAATCCACAGCGCAGTGCGGAGCAGCAGTCAAAAAAGCAAACAATGTTAGGAATTATTCGGAAGGGAATAGAGAATAAAACTGAGGAGGTCATAATGCCTCTATACAAATCAATGGTGCAACCGCACCTTGAATATTGTGTGCAGTTCTGGTTGCCCCATCTCAAAAAAGACATAGCTGAACTAGAAAAGGTACAGAGAAGGGCAACAAAAGTGATCAAGGGCATGGAAGGGCACCCGTATGAGGAGAGGCTTGGTAGGTTGGGGCTCTTCAGTTTGGAGAAGAGACGACTGAGAGGAGATAGGATAGAGGTCTATAAAATCATGAGTGGTGTGGAACTAATAAACAAGGAGCAGTTATTTACCCTCTCAGCTAGTACTAGAACTAGGGGACACTCCATGAAACTACTGGACCGTGGCAAGTTTAAAACAAATAAAAGAAAATACTTTTTTACTCAGCGTATAATTAGGTTATGGAATCTACTGCTAGAGGCTGTGGTAAGGGCCAGTAGTACAGCTGAGTTTAAAAGAGGTTTGGACAAGTTTCTGGAAGATAGGTCCATTAGCAGCTATTAGCCAGACAGGATATGGGAACATGACGGGAGCTGGGGGAAAACAACAGGGAATGGATCCTGCATTGTGACCTGTTGGGTGCTTCTCCCAAGCCACCATGATTGGCCACTGTCAGAGGCAGGATGCTGGGCTAGATGGACCATTGGTCTGACCCAGTATGTCACTTCTTATGTTCTTATAACATGAGATCCAACTTGTCTCCGGCCTCATGTGTTATACCAGATATTATCTGGGCTAGACCTATGGTTGTCAGGGCAGCCATAAAATCCTGCTCTGCCCCCTGAAAGGCCACTCTCAGCGTGTATGTTGAAATCACCCAAGTCAATAAGTCTGGGTGAATTCAACACCACTTCTGAGACCAGCTCAGCTAGAGTAGTCAGAGAGTCTGCTGTGCAGCAAGGTGGTTGGTACAACAGCAGAATCCCCAATCTATCTCAGGCTACCAGCACAAGGTAGACAAATAAGTTATAATACCCAGTTTTTCAGGCCAAAATGATCTCAGCTAGACAAAGTGTTGAAGTAATAAGCGTAACTACGATTAACTTGCTGCCTTCCCCATCAGTGGTGCATGGACACGTTGGATTTGTTGCCATCTTTAAGCAGTAGATATTCTCATTCCAATCACCCTTCTCATTTTGACAATGTGATAAATACACTTTTATCCTTTTACGCAGACACTCTGTTGTTATCAACAGCTGCTCTGGTTACCATGTGTGGCTCCAAACTTGCTATTTAAACCTTATATGTAAAATTGATTTTTTTTAAAATAAACAAACAAACAAACAGGCTCAATCTCACACATCTGCTCATTACTGGTGTGATTTTCCCTGCAGCAAAAAAGTGAAGAAAAAGTTGTTGATTCTCCCCCTTAACTGTCCAGGAAATTTGTGTTTTAACTAATTAACATCTTGGCTGGGCATAAAAAGTCCCAGCCAATCATGTAGGTGCAAAATTTCCAAACTCAGGAATAGCTATGAATTATGTTAAAAATGTTTTAACTAACATGCTCTTAATTGAGATGTCGCACTTGATGTTTTCAAGGACAGGCTGGTAAAAAATGTTCAGTTGGTTGTGGTGACTATGTGCAAAGTATTGTAGATGGCCCCTAGCCCAGGGCTTAGCCCCCTGACAGAGAAATAGGAACAACTCTTAAGGTTATGCCAATAGAGGAAAGATAAGCTGATTTAAAGACATGGCTGGAAGGTGTACAGCTACCGACCATACCTATGTTATCACAAGAGAGGAAAGGGTTACAAAGGAGGTGGATTTCAGCCTTGTTTTCTATAGTCTACAAGTGACAAAGCTAATGGAGATGAAAATGAAGGGAGATTACAAGATAGTAGCCGCGATCCCAAACCCTCTGTGTGTGAGATTTGCATGGTATGCCACATGGATCCCGCCTGGCACAATGTCCCCACAATGGATTTGCATGCAAGTTGCACGCATGTGCGCACATAGGACCGGCCCCATTGTTGATAGAACTTGTAATTTGAATGACAGGTACAGACCATGTTGTTTACAGAACACTGGTTTCATAAACAAGCTTATTTCAGTTATTTATCCCTTGTTTACACCACCTCTGTCTCTTCAGAAGACTGTGACATCGAGGAAGAGCTGATCTAGGTTGAGGTTCCTCTTGTTGCCTGAATTGGCTTGAATATAGCTAACTGCTTCGAGTTTGTTTGAAGCTGGCGGGCTTCTGAGTTGCCGAAACAGATCCCGGTCCATGGTTCAGTGTGGCGGGCCTCTGGGTCCGTCACGTCTGAAATGATCCTCAATCTACGTTTTCTGACTCCTAAACTCATTTTATATGGGGAATTACCATTGCTCCACACCTCTTAAAATATACCATCAAAACCCACTCTCAAGAGATATTTGTTTCCCTTTACATTTGCAAATTATAAGACAGAAATGTGTTTTAAAAGATGTCCCCTTTAAAGACTGCAAACTGGTCCAAGCCAGACAGGTCTTCTTGCGGTCTGTTTGGGAACCCCTTAAACTCAGGCTGGGTTGAGCTTCCCATGGATAAGGCTCCCACCCCCATGGTGCATTGCATTATGTGGGTGCGCGGCTACATCAGGGCATGCCTCCACATCCACGTAGTGTTGTCGTATCATGGGGCACACCTTTCCTTTGGTCACACCATGGAAAGGTCAGGGGGACGTGGGCCACTGTGTGCATTGGGTCTGTACTAAGGCCTCAATCTGAACCCAAGAAGGGTTTTTTGTCCCCTATAGCACATTGCTGTTGACTATGCAGTGTCCCTAGTAGATGCTGCTTTTGAGGCTAAATTAAGTTCATGACACCAAATGTTTCCACACTGGGAGCATTTAGCACAAGGAGGCAAGACAGATGCAATTTTTCTACGCAGTTCTGGAAAACAAGACAGTTCCTGTTCGTTGTCTGCTCAGAGGCTGCCAGTTTATTGCTTGGTACAATGTAAAATTCAGACTTGGAATAAATACTTTTGTTGTTTTCTCTTCATTCTGAAAGAGTATTATTGGAAGTGATTGAATAAGGCATTACAGTATGCCAGAATGTTTCCAGATAACTTTATATGAATGTTTTATAGCCTGAAATGTTCTTGGAACCAACTCCTGCAATCCCTATAGTCTCAGAACAATACTGGTTTGAACTATGTAATCATGGGGGAGAAACTGAGAAAACGCATATCACAGGTTCTGTAGTAAAAATTCAACCAAACCTTTAGCAGTCTACTAAATCATG
Source organism: Sphenodon punctatus (assembly GCA_003113815.1). Lineage (NCBI taxonomy): Eukaryota > Metazoa > Chordata > Lepidosauria > Sphenodontia > Sphenodontidae > Sphenodon > Sphenodon punctatus. Next base: position 1,626,603 of record QEPC01003849.1, on the reverse strand, counting down.
CCCAAATATTTGTGCCTATTTCTGTGTTTTTTGGCTGTTTGGAAGAATAATAAATGGTTTTGGGGGTGGTGAGAATATATTAATAAGTCACAAAAATCAGAGTATAAACCTTCCTTTGCAATCACGTTTTTTATCAATCCAACTTGATGAGAGATATTAAGAAGTTTACATCTGATCATGCTAAGTAGAAAAACAACACCACAGAATTCTGGATACAAACTATTGTTTCGCATAGAGTTTGGGACAAAACTGATACCGCTGATTGGACTGTAAAAGTGAATTTTCTTCTCATACCCAAGGTTGGTCTTTCTTTTAAATGACCTCAGTTTTCAGCATTCTGACATTTGTCTCATTAACAGAGTCCCTGAGCCAATTTATTTTTTAAGCAAACTACTATTTTTTGCTCATCTGCGGCTTAGTTGTAAACCCCTTAAATTGAAAAAGAGTTTCTTTTGTAGGATTTTTTTGGGGGGGAGGGGAGCGAGGGAGGGAAAGATTTCTTGGAATCTTTAGGGACTTAAGCTTCCTCTACCATAGTTTGAAATGGTCTTTCCCATCTTCTCCGATTCTGGCTCTTCACTTTTTCATGTGGTGCACCCTGAAAACTCGAATCAAATATGATGCTTTTTATTGCCCATTGTCACTTAATTTATTAAGCATTATTACTTAATGTAATAATGGTTTAATAAAATGTATAGTTCTTCAAACAGATGGAAATATAATGCTTGTAGCTGTGATACTATCAAACTTCCATTTATGAATTCGACCTTGGGCTTATGGTCATCTAATTTGGTTCACTGCAGTGTATGAAGCAGAAAGGTAGGTGACTGGAACGACGCTGGTGTCGGACTCGTGCTGAATCCGACCAACTTCTCCATAGGGCCCATTTGCCACCCTCATAGCGTCTGCAAATTCTTTGCCGCCCTCATAGCGTCTGCAAAGTCGCGTCCAGCGGAGCTGTTCGAGGTGGTGCAGGGGCTGGTCAGTCTGGTCTCCCTCCACCTGGACCAGCACTTATCCCAAGCCCGCTGTGAGGAGTTTGCCACTTACTTTGCAGACAAGGTCGCTAGGATCCAGAGCAACTTGGACACTGGATTAGGGACAGCAGAGGTGTTGCGCGAGGTGATGGAGGCCCTCTCTGGTCCATCTTTTGGGACTGAGTTTCAGGAAGTGACACCAGCCGATGCTGTGGATGTCTGGGGGGTCTGTTAGGGTCACCAGTTGTGAATTAGATCCATGCCCATCCTGGTTGGTGAAAGCCTCCAGGAAGACATTGGGGATGGTGCTGGCGAGGGTAATCAGTGTGTCCCTTTGGCAGGGGAGTTTGCCCCCCCCGGTCTCAAGGAGGACGTGGTGCACCCCCTGCTGAAGAAACTGAGTCTTCCAGCCCCTGGGCCCTGGATTGTGGCAGGTTCGGAGTCTGGGAGCGTTATTGGATTCAGACCTCCGCCTAGCTCACAGGTGGAGATGGTGGCTATGGCTGCCTTCTGCTAGCTGTATCTGGTGCGGAGGGTGCGTCCTTACCCGACCTGGCCACCCTCATCCATGCCTTCATCACCTCGAGGCTGGACTACTGCAATGTGCTCTACATGGGGCTTCCCTTGATGCTGGTTCAGAGGCTGCAGCTGGTGCAGAACACAGTGGCTCATCTTCTGATGGGGACGAGCCGACGGGAACATATAACACCTGTGCTCTGTGCACTGCACTGGTTGCTTAAAGCATACCGAGCCAGATTCATGGTGTTGGTCTTGGCCTATAAAGCCCTACACGGTCTTGGCCCTTCATACCTAAGGAACTGCCTCACCTTCCGAACCCCAGAGCGGCCCCTTCGGTTCACCAGGGGTGCCTTCTTGGAGGTCCCCCGCATAAAGCAGGGTGCCACAATGGAGAAGGTGTTCTCTGTGGCCGGGCCGTGATTATGGAACTCCCTCCTGGAGGAAGCCCATCTGGCCTCAAGTCTGCTGGTCTTCCGCCGGGCCTGCAAAACTTGGCTGTTCTCCCAGGCCTTCGGAGGAGGGGAGGGGGGTGGGATAAAAGTGTTTTTTTGGCGGTGTGTGTGTGTTTTTAGGTTTTTTTTTAGATGTTTTAATAATTTTTTAAAGGTCATTTTATTTTTGTGTGTTGTAAGCCGCCCCAAGATGCCATGGGCATGAGGGGGAGGCTAATAAATGTAAATAAATAAATAAATAAATTACTCCGCTTTTTCTTTAAAAAAAAAAAAAAAAAACACTAGTGGAAGAGCATTTATTTACAGATCCAGTTAATTACAGTCTCATAATATACATGTTGGTAACGGAGGATGAAACAGAAAATTGTCTTTCAGGGGAAGAAATAAGTATAGTGCCTTCTCTAGATATATTTAATTGATATCTTATTCCTGCCTTCAGCATTAGTAATTTTGGGACTTAAATTCTGAGGATCCCTCTTGCCAGAGAATGGCTCATAGCTCATGAAAGCCCATTCCATATTTTGTGCCAAATTAGGGTAAGGCATCACAGTAAAACGGCATTGTCCCCTGAAAAAAAGCCAGTTTGTCATGGAGTAAGACACTTGTGGGGATTGTGTGTTTGTTTGTTTGTGTTTAGAAATACTAGGGGACCATTCTGAAGGACATTTGGTTAATGTATTCTCTCTCTTTTGTACAGATTAATTATAATCTGATGTGACCACTTGATTTTCTTCTTCAAATCTGGTTCAGAGCCAATAAGTTTGTTAGTTTGAGCTTGTAAATCAAAATAGCTGGAGGTCCGTATCTTCGAAATGCCCAGAATGAAGACAATCCTCATTCATCCAGGTGTGCGTGCACAGTATTGTGATGAATCGCCGCAGTAGACATAATCCTCATTTACATCAAGAGGCATCATTGTTCTCTATCTCTAGCGCTTTGGTGTCCCTTTCTGCCACTCCTGGATCCCAGCATAGCCGCTCCATGGGGTCTGCATTTTAGTACGTTCTGGCCACTTGCAAAAATGTCCTGGGTACAGAGGTGCTTTCTATTCTTCTTCATTTTATTTATTGGGATTACAGTCAGCGCAATGACGCCTCTCACTGTGAGTGATGATTTCGTACACAAGTCTGTCTCAACACATTGTGTGCAGAATTGACTTTATGGATATTTTTGTGTTTTACTTATTGAGTTTGATAAACTGGGGTTCATTTGTAGATATTCTCAATTTTGAAGGTGCTGATTTTGCTTCTCCCCTCTTAGGTCTCACAGCAAGCATTTGTCTTCCTTTATATGTGACTTGCCATCATTTACATATGTACCCAATTGACGGAGGTGATGCTAGTGGGTAAGGTGATGGGTGTGATGTCCCCTGTTATTGATGGGGTTCGTCCCCCATTGGTTCCCCAGGTTCGCAGTCTGGAAGTGCTCCTCAGCGCCCGGCTCCACCTGGATGTCCAGGTGGATGCTGTGGTGAGGAGCACATTTCACCAATTACATCTGGTGTGGTGGCTTCGGCTATATATCTTAGACTCCAACCTGGCTATCATCCATGCTTTCATAACCTCAATTTGGACTATTGTAATGCGCTCTACGTGGGGATACCCATGGTGACGGTCTGGAATTTGCAGCTGGTGCAGAATGTGAGCACGTTACACTGATGATCCGCTCTCTGCAGTGGCTGCTTATAGTTTTCCAGGTCCGATTCAAGGTGTTGGGTTTGATCTATAAAGCCCTAAACAGCTTGGGCCCTGCCCACCTGTGGGACCACCTCACTCCCTGGGTTCTGGAGTGGCCTCTGCGGTTGGCCGGGGTGCCTTCTTGGAGGTCCCCCAGATATCCCAGGGGGCAACTCTGGAGAGGGCATTCTCGGTGACTGCACCTAGGCTGTGGAACTCCCTTCTGGCAGAGGCAAAGTTGGCTCCAGACCTCCGTTCCTTTCAATGAAGATGCAAGACCTGACTGTTCCACCAGGCATTTGATTATGGACATGGGTGGGTGGAATGGGTTAGAGTTGTGAGGATTGATTATTCCATCCCAGATTTAGTTTAATTTTAATCTATGGTGTATTGTTTTAATCCATTTATTTATTGGTGTATTTTTATACTTGTGTTTTTGACTGTTGGCCACCTCGAGCTGCTGGGAGCAGAAGAGGCAGGATATAAATAAATTATAATATTGTGAGGTACCTTTGGTTCATTTTTTGTTGTTATTGTAGTTGTTTTCCTATGGTTTGTGTGATCCTTTCAGCACAATTATATATTTTAAATGTTATACACCATTTGGGTCATCATTGCATTTTATCCGTTTTAGCCTTTGCATGATAATTTGTACATTGTTGTACTAATAAATATGGTGTTGTATTGAGGATGACACAAGTCTATCACAACACATTGTGTACAGCTAACATACATGCAGCCCTCTTGTACCCCAGCATGGCTGAGCATTGCCCCCATTATTTTGAAACCTGTGTCTCTGAAAAGATCTTTGTGTTTTCCAGTGCTCGCTGTGTCCCTTTTCAAATGGGCTGCGGTAGGTGTGCGGCCTTTCCCACCGGAGCAAACCCATGTCCATGCACAGAGGCACCTCCATTTTCCCCAATGCCTCCGTGTGTGGGTGATGGGTGGAGCTCAGGAACACGCACGCACACACACACACCCAGCACCACAGGCGCCATGGGCATGTGGACCCGTGTGAAAAGGGCCTGTGTCTTGTGCATGGGTAGAATAAAACAATGTGATGCTTTCACACAAAAAAAGGCAAATGACATTTCGGACTGCATTAACATGCATTGTTTCCAGGGTGTAGAAGATGATGATCCCACATTGCTTGGTGCTGATGATAGTGATACCTTACCTAGACTACTGTGTTCAGTTTTTAGGGCACCACTTTTCAAGAAATATGTAGGTAAGCTGGAGAAGATTCAGAGGTGAGCAGCTAAGGCGACAAAGGGTATTTTCAGATGTTATGAGATCACAGTCAACCACAGTGAATCTGCACAGGGTGAAAGTGATTCCGTAACGTCTGAGGGGGGAACGAAAGTTACCCCCCAGATGTTCACCCCCGTGAATTACGGGGGGACTCAGATTCACCTCGCGATCGGAGGTCCTGCCCGGACCATCCCCGATCGCGTGGTGAATGAAATTCCCCCCCCCCCATGATGAAGGGGACAGTAACGTCTCTCCCCTGATCACGGGCCGGAATCCGCAGCGGGAATCCGGCCCGTGGCATCTCCTGGTGGGCGGGCGGCCAGGGCAGCGTGGGGGGGCAGGGCTCTACGGCCGCACGTTGCGCCGCGCAGCCCCGCCCTCTCCCTGGATTCCCCGCCGGGATCGGCCACTGCGTCTGTTAGCCTGTGACGTGGTGGCCCCGGCGGGGAATCAAAGGGTTGTTTCCGTGCTGGGTCCAGTTGGCCCCATCACGTCTGAAAATACCCAAAAGGGCCAAAAGACAAGCCAGATGAGGAAAAGGTGAAAGAATTGTCTATGCATAGCTTAGAGAAAAGCAGTCTAAAGGGGGACATGATAGCATTTTTCAAATATGTAAAAGGATGTTACAAGAAAGATGGTGGACATTCGTTCTCCACTGTCTTGGTAACTAGAACAAGAGGAAATGGGTAAAGTTACAACAATGTCATTTTTTTGCTTAGATATTAGGAAAAACTTCCTAACTGATAGAATCATTCATTGGTCGATGGAATTAGGTGTCCAGGGAGATTCTGGAATCTCCCTCCTTGTTTTTTTTTTTCTTTCTTTCCAAAACTCAGCTGTACAAGCATCTGTCTAATATGCTGTCTAGGCAAAGGCTATCCTTCTTGGAGCTGGGGATTGGACTAGATGACCCTTGATGTTCCTTCCAACCCTCCAGTTCTAGGCTAACCAGAGACTTTGGAAAAATAGTTACCACTTTTCTTGATCGTATCGCTCCGGTGCTGAGATGACAATAGCAAATGACAGAGCTTTGGGAAATGTTTTCCCCTCTTTGAAACTACAGTTCATCTCCCATCGTAGACCCCTTAACTAGGGGAACCATACCCTTGGTTATGTCGGCCCACGGGGTGTCTCCACAGGAGTGCCATGGGCCCGATCTCACACAACCCCGTGACGGGCAGTAGCCACTGCCACACAGCAGGGCAAGTGTGTGGAGATGGCCACGTGCAGGATGAGACCTGCTGCCAGATTCACTGTTGAGAGGGCAGAGGAGGGTGCATGCTCCTACTTCCCCCCCCCCTCCAGCTGACTGCTCATGGGGAAGGGGAGCCTGGGAAGGGTATGAACCCTCTTCCCAGACCCCCCCTCCTCTGACGATCAGCTGTCAGTCGGGTGAATCGGGGGAAAGGCGACCCTCGGAAGAGTTCAGGCTCCCCTCCTCTCTCTGATCCTGTGGGGGAGCCCAGAGGAGGGAACGCACGCCACTGTCCCCGTCATGACAAACAGCTGATGATTAGGGGTGGAGGAACACAGAGGAGTGACAGTGCGTGCTCTTCTGCCCCCTCTCCCCCCCCCCGATCAACTGTATCTCAGGTTGGGGGGAGAGGAACGCGCGCATGCTCCTCTGCGCTCCCCTTCCTCCCAATCACCCCGGCCGGACTAAGAGCCTGCCCCGGCCGTGACATGGCTACCCACAGTGGGTACTAGTGCCCATCGCTCAAGGCCCCACAGAGTTGACCCATGTATGCCTGTCACATGGTTTGCCCCGCCCTGGGGCAGCCTTACCCCATGTGAGGTACGGCGGCTCCACAATACGTCCTCGGAATTTTACTGAGGACACATCGCGTAGCAGGCATCGTTTGGCCTGGTTTTGCCAAAACTGACCATCTGGCTTCTGCCACCCCCACGAGCCACTACATCACAAGGCTTGTGTGCCCAGGGCGGGGTAAGGCTACCCAAGGCATGGCAGCCTCCCCTCCTGGTCTCATCTAGAGACAGCCATGCGTCATTTGTCACCACCTGTGCCCTGTGGGCATATCAGCATCACCTTCAAAATTATTTTTCTGGCAGGCCAGAACTCTCCTGACATCATGGTCTGTGCTTCTTAATTAAATAGTATTTTAACTAATTCTGATCCACCATAATCCCTACCACTTCAGAATAAGTTCTACGTTCTATTATTCTTGCTGCTGATGTCGTGTCAATATAGCACCAGCAATGTACCTGGCAGTGAACAAGCATTAGTTAGAGACAGATCCTTTCATCTGATGGGTCTTACAATCTGGGAAGGACAAGGGCAAAGGAAATGTAGGGAGTGACAAGGATACATTCACCAAGTTGAGAAGTTGCCAGTGCACGGGTTTCGGCTAGTTACATGGAAGATGGGGACCCTGCATTTAAGTACAGTGGGAGGAGTATTTCTGAGCAGTCTCTGGGAAGAACCATGAAGCAGAACAAGACTTATTCATTGAGGGAGAGAACAATAAAGTTTCAGTCTGGATCTTCCAGCTGAGCACAGAACTGTGGGACAAATCCCCCCACCCCCTTATGGCCTGGAATCCAAATTTCAAATCTCTTGTCCTTTCACTAGCTCTTATATAGCTGAGGAAGCGAGGCAGTTAGAAGATAGCCAGTGTAGCTTTGTGAATAAGGTTTTGGTCTTGGAACTGAGACCAGGGTTCAAATCCTGGTTTAGCCATGCACTCTCTGGATGGCCTTGGATAAGTCACTGTCTTTCAGCCTCAGTTTCCCATCTGTAAAATGGGAATGTCTTTAAGAGTGAAAACTCTCTAAGAGTGAAAGCAGCCATGACATTTGCCTGTAATAGCCCACCTTAGCCTGGGATTCAACCATACATCTTGTCTGTTCATCCGGTCCTGTTTGACAGGACGCGTCAGGCAGTGGCAGTTGGAGACGCAGCCTGGACTAAGGCCCTGCCACCCAGTCTAAACCAAACTGTCTGTTACGGACTTGCACGGCCCTGCCACCAGGCAAGGTTGGTGGATTGAGCCTAGAGGAGGCACATTCATCCCATTCCGGTCAAACAGCTAATTGCGGGGGGTCTGGAGGAGTGTGTGCACCCTGGCCTCGCTGAACAGCTTGTTGGGGGGGCGCTGGAGGTGTTCAGCTGTGCCAGAGTGTGCGTGCTTCTCTACGCCCCCCCCCTCGGATCGACTGTTTGGCAGGACTGGGTTGCACACACTCCCCCAGCCTCCCCACACAATTAGCCATTTAGTGGGGCCGGGTGTGTGCCCACCTCCAGCCTCCCTCCCCAACAGCTGAAGGGGAGCCCAGAGCTGTGCCCTCCCCTGGCCCAAATGTGCACACCAAACAACTGATGGTGGGCCCCCAAGGAACATCCCCCATCAGCTGTTTGGGGTGTGCCCTCCAGCCAGGTGAGGGTGTACTTCTTGACACCCCCCCATCAGCTGTTGGGTGGCAGCTCTTCCTGGTGGCTCGATCCTGCTGATCAGCAGGGGCCTAGGAGTCCTGTCCCATTTGCACAGCTCCTCAGGCCAACCTGGGTCTTGGAGTGACCTGTGACAGCAGCCCCCACTCCTGGATTATGGGGGTGGGCTGCTCGTGTGAAGAGCCCTTTCTGCCAATCCAAGGAGTGGTGGTAGAAACTGCTCAGGGGCAGACATGTTGCTTATGCTATATATGTTAAGAAGAAGAAGACAGAATTTATTATTATTATTATTATTATTATTATTGTTATTGTTTGTTTGTTATTATTTATTAATAATTATAATAATAATTTTTAAAAAAACAGCCTATTGATAAGGTCTTGAACTTGAACCTGGATGAGAACAAGTCTCAGATCCCATCTTAGCTATGAATCCCTCTTGCCTTGGGAAATTTACTCTCTCAACCCCAGTTTCTGTAAGATTAGAATAATAAACAAGTAAATCACGGGATTTTTGGGAAGGTGACCTAGCTAAGAATCGTAAAGCACTTCGAACAATGGAAAGACACTAGGCAAATTGTAAGCAATAATAATCATCTACATATGATGGGAGCGGCCCCGTTTCTTTCCTTCTGTATTCCACTTACTGTCCTAAGAGCATGAGTGTGGCCCTACTGGGTGAGAAGAATGCTTCATCTAACCCATTATTGTGCCTCACAGAGGACAGCTCCAGATGTTTCCTAGGAAGTGTGTAATCAGGTTGTATATGGAATGATCTATTGAACAAGTTCCGTACAGTTCACAAACCACTGACTCCGGAGTGAAGCCCTGAAGTAGTTAGTGAGTGGTTGTGAATTGTGTCCACAGTAAATTTCTCAAAACGTGACTTTCTTGTATCTCTGAGAGATTTGTGATACGCTGTGTTGGAGGTTTTAAAATTACCCCTCATTCTCCTGACATGATCCTATTGTATTAAATGCTCCTCTCCACCTACTAAATCCATGCTGCCCCATTGGTGTTCAGTCCCCCATCCCTGTAGGCAGCGTGCTTCGGATACAAATGAAAAACCTGTGAAAAGGGCTGCTGATTAGAAACCGTGATGGAAACTGTATCGAAATTCCACACCAGCCTCGGCTGCGTTACAGGAGTGCAATCCTAATAGCGTTGGCATGCAGTTGTTGGAAGAATTTCTGAGTGTCCAGCCGTGTGCAGACATCATTGAACTGTATGTATCCTTTCTACACTAACTGTCTAGTCCAATATCTGCAAACACCTGGGGAAGACTTGGCTGTGAATAAAGCTAAACAAGAGAGAAGCCGCCTTTATGCTTAAAAAGGCAGTAGGAATTGCTTTGAAGACATTAACCCCACTGCAATAGCGCTTTCTGTATCATCAAGGTAATCCACTGCCTTGGAGTCTTTCTACACTCCTTCCTGACTTAGACACGCTCATACTATCAGCCATGAAATACATGTTCCGAAAGCTTTAATTTGGTAGCATGTTTCTCCCTAGGTTTTCCTGTGACGACCTAGTCTAGGGCAGACATACCCATAGGTGCCTGGAGGAAAGTACAGGCGTGTGTGTTTGACCCCTGCCCAGCTCCTGCCTGGCTTCATTCTTTCCAAGTTCTTCTGGCCAAGGGACACACTGGAAATAGATGGGGGTAAAGGGGCTCTGTTGCCCCTGACATGCTCATGCCCCCTTTCTTTGAGCTTCGTGACATCACAGTACTTGGAGGGGGCATGACCATGTTGGAAAGAGGGTGGAGCAAAGGACCACTTCGGCAACAGACACAGTTTACAAATGCACCAGCCCCATGGGCTATGATGAGGATATAGCTTCTCCATGTTGCTTGTTCCAAATGCTTCTTCATGAACAATTACTCTGGTAAAATTAGTACTCCATGCATTCACAGAAATCCGTGGCCTTTTCAAAATGACTTTTGTGTGATTTAAGAAATGGGGGGGTGGGGGAGACAGAGAAACATCTATTGTTCTGAAATGTTACAAAAGTGTGGAATTTTGTGGACAAGAAGCCACTGGAAATAGAAAAACAAAGGAATTCAACACGAAATTGAATGTGCCCTCCTGGAACTTGGCCAGGAGCTGTTGTAAACAGCAGGGCCTTGCGACTTCTGCATTTTTTGTTACCCAGACTTGTAAGTTTTCTACTACTGGGGAACTACAAGTCCAGGTCACAAAATAGGCAGAAATCGCCAGGTGCTGCTGTTTACAAAAGCGCCCGGCTGACTTCCAGGAGGGCGGGGGAGCATCTAAACTCCCCGAGTGCAAATTTACCAAACCTGGACTTTTGAAGTCCAGGAGCAATAAGGTGTATATAAAAACACCCAAATTATGTGCCAGCTTTATTTTGGATTGAATTCTATTTCTGTCCTTTTGAGTTTGGTCATTGTTTTGTAGGCAGATTAAATGGACAATATTTTTCCCCAAATACAATATGATATTTATTGATAATTTCCCCCCGTCCCCTCCATTCTTTCCTAAGAGGAAAAAAATGGTGACTTTCAGGGTGAAATATCTTTGGAGGGGTGGGGGGAGTGTAATGTCTTGCTTTCAATACTTGCTTTATTTAAAGCTACAGTTAAAGATCATCCTCTAATCAAAAGAAAAAGAAACATGAGAGAAATATGACACAAAAGTAGGTGGATTTTTTTTTTCTATAGCCCTTTGGGATTAATTCCAGCAATTATTCAATCAGACATATTGCAGAGAAATAATCCTTTGTGTATGAACTCCATTAATCTTAATAACAAAGTTCACGTCGGAGACTTCAATCCAGTCACTTCATTTAAAGGATTTAATCGTAGACTAATGAGCATGTTCAGTAAATGTTAAAAAATATTAAAACTTGATTAAAAAAAAAGAACACCCAGATCTTGAGAAGTTCAAAGGACTTATGGCGTCAGCCCCCCTGCCCTCTTTTTTGGGAGGTGAGCTCTAGTGTCTCAAATGCTTCAGCCAACTGTTCATTTCTGTCCCTGTGAATTTACTGAATGACTAAGCTGTGGATGGAACAGGAATGATGCCTCCTCTTAATTCCTTAGAGTTTCCCTCACAGCATTTGTGCTTGGATGAGATGCGCTAATCAGCAATTCTGACACAGCCAGTGATTGCGTGAACTGAAACACATCTGTGCATTACTTTTATATTATTTGATTCACTTTCCTTACTGAACTATTGATTAACAGGGTGTTCCTGATCTGTGAGGGAAAACTCTGTTTTGTCTCAGGATGAATTTGGTATGTTAAGTGGCTTTTTAGTGGCTGTTTTATTTTATTTTTTAAACTGAAGAGCTGTTGTGTCATCTGATCTGTTGGAAGAGACATCTGAGAAGCCCCATTTAATTTTATTTTTTTTGGGTGACAGATCGTATTTGAACAGAAAAGAGTGAACAGCTTTTCTTTCCAGGAGAATGTGCTATGTATAATTACTATGGTACCACTGAATATTGAGCAACTGTGTTTACTGGGGGAACCAAACAGAAAAAAACCCTGCTTTGATCTCCTCAGATGTTTCATAAGTTACAGCTACTCAATAGTCTTTCTGTGTTGAACAATATTATTAAAAAAAAAGAAGAAAAGCAGAATTGCTTAGGAATTTGTGTTTGAAGAATACGTGTTTGTCTCATTTTTTCAGAAGGTGTTTTGCTTTGTTGGTGACGCTTGAAAGAGCAATAGATAGGAGCTGATATGGAAAACAAAATAGGACTATATTTGAAAAGACATAGCTATAAAGCTTATGCACATGTGGGGGTTTGGGGTTTCTAAACTGGACAGTCTCGAGGACCAAAAACAATTTCTTTTTAAATGCCCAATTAATGGGTGCCAGTGCACTATGCACGCAGAACTAAGGCTTTAGCTAGTGCGTCCGCTGTAGGATTTTTAAATATGGCACTTGTCATTCTTTGCTCATTCCAGCAGATGGCAACTCCCGTCTTCTTGTCATTTATTCCCTCCTCGGACTAGAAATATTGTGTTCTCCCTCTCCTCCCACTCCTCCCCAGGTCCCCTTTCCCCACCCACAACTCATCTGTATACACGGGTAAGGGTTAGACAAAAAATGTGATTTGTTTGCCATTATTTTTTTATTGAAATCATCAAGCAGTACCTGATTTTATTTAGACAAAACATCATCAAAAAACATGGCTGGCAGAACTGCATAATCATCAGCTTTCAAAATATTTCTTAGTTGTTTATTTATTATTTATTATTATTGTTATGGTTATTATTGTATAAAAAGTTGAGATACATAAAAATGCTGCAAACTTTTAATATGAATTAAATTAATTGGGTAGCTTGCAAACACAATGTGCAATTTGCTTTTCTATTTGCACTCATGTTTCTATTAACATAAACCGCATATTTCCCCTTTTCTGACATTAAAGTGCATTAGGTGTCTCTGAGCGTAGCACATCCTTTATGAAATCTTGCAAAAAGGTGCAAATGAAATTTAAAGTGTATGAAAATTACTGTCCTCATTTAAAAAAAAAAAAATCGCTTAGAATGGAACATATGCCAGAATTGGATTACCGCAGAGTAAGTTTGGAGTCAGTCCAAGGACGCGAATGGAGTAGCTTTAAATTTACTCAAAATTCAACCCTGTGTACAGTCCCTGGCCACAGTCCCAAACATGCCTCCACGCGCTGTGCACACAAATCACACACCCCACAATGTCCTGTTAACTGGGGTATGCCCTAGGGCTGTAACTCGACCTTTAGAAAACTTTGGAATTCCGAAAATATTATGGGATTAAGTTCAGAAAGTTCAAATTCCAAAGTTCTGAGGACCAAGGCCGTTATTCGGGAAAGTTCAGAAACCTCTGCATGCGTGGGGGGCTCGTAGACAGTTGAGCTTCCCTTCTTCTGGAAATGAAACTTACTG
>QEPC01003849.1:1597477-1611676 GCA_003113815.1 Sphenodon punctatus | reverse complement strand
GCAGAATCCGCGTGAGCACCATGCGCAGGCCAGGGGCTCGGCCCAATTGTCTGAAGCCATTCTTCTTCTGTGTCTCTTTAATCTTTTACTTCAGCTGTGTCCCTATGGCATTAACTCTGAAGAACATTTATCTCCGTTCCCTTCCTCCCCCCCCAGAACCGGATTCCTAAATACTATTCCTAAGGAGCCCTGAAGGACAAAAATCCATCTGCCAAGGAATCCCACATATAAACAGACCTAAAAACAAGCACCAAAATTGGGATTTGCTCTGCCTGAGTGGGAGACTAATCATCCAAACAATCAGACAAAGAGATGCCTTCCCTGTCTCTCTGTATCCAGACTGAAGTCTAATTTTCAGACCACTTCCTCCATCTCGCAGTGTTCTTGTGTTGTATAATTGACGATGGAGACAGGGCAGGGGAGGGATTGCTAATAAGTTTAGCCGGCGTTCGTGAGATATGGTGCTACCCTCAGAAGAACACAGGCTGCTCATCTGTTGTTGTTTTTTTGTTTTGTTTTTTTAATGATTATTTTTATTTGGCTGTGCTCTTGATACAGGGAGTTTAGCAGCTGCAGTAGGAGCCGTCAACTACAACTTCAGACTGTACCGTTCTTGGTGCAAAATGTGCTGCCTGGATACTATATTGTTGTTGTTATTAATGTGCAGCAGGGGACATAGCTACAGGAGGGGCACCTGTCACAGTATCCAGGCCTGGTATGGCCAGACCCATCAGGATATTTCTCTGCTTTATCTCTGCCGGAGCTGCTTGTGCCTTCCCCACTAAGTCAAGAACCACTGCCCCGCCCGTCAGCAGCTGACATTCTACCCCAGTGCCTCCTCAGCTTTTCCACCGGCCCCCTTTCCTCCCCTAGTCATAGTTTGCTTTGGTGCTTTGCTTTCCTCTGTTACCCCAGTGCCTTCTTGCCTCACTGACCCTATGTCCCTGCCTCCCTCTCATACCTGCCCCAGTCTCCCCTTCATGCCCACCCCAGCCTCCCTCTTCCCTGTCCCCTACCCTAGTTGGTATAGGGCCCAGTAATTTGTCAGTGAGTTCCAGCGGTGTCAGTGAGTTCCAGCAATGTGCCAGGTGCTGAATAGTTGTAATCAGGGACTGTTCCCTGCCCCAGGGGTCTTGCAATTCAGAATGGACAAGGAGAGGGAGAGACAGGGATACACATAGGGAGGGACAGGGATACATCCAGGATGTTCAAACATTTCAGTTGTGCATGCTTAGCTTAGTTAGAAAGGGAACAGGAGATCCCCAGGGCAGACAACAAGGAATCGATGGGACGTGCAGAAGCTTGACAAGAGAGGGGGGCGGGGTTTGCTTGTTTTGGTTCTGTTTGTTTGGTTTTTTAATTTTTTTGGACGAGAGATTTAAAGGTTAGGAGGGAGGAAGCAGAGTGTACGTGTTTGTGGGGGAGTTCCAGGCATAAGGGGCAGCATGAGAGAAGGGGAGAAGATGATTTAAGAAGAAGATTAATCTGGGGTGGGGGCAGAAGAGGAGCAAAGCTCCAGAGAAGGAATGTTGGCGAAAATAAGGGCAGTTTTAAGATCAATTCCGATATTAATATCATTGTAGATATTAAATCACCAAAAGTGCCAATGTGCACGAGTGCATGCTGCTATTTTAAAATACTCACAACTTACATTGTTTTAGTAAAATCCTTGGTTTTTAACCCAATCCTGCTTAGTATCTAGCTGCCGCCCTCCACCCCCGTTAATCAAAACAGTATATTAATACATTCGAAATCTAGCCATGTTAGTCTATAGTTATAACAAGAACAGAGAGTCCAGTGGCACTTTAAAGACTAACAAATATTTATTAGTCCATGAGCTTTCATCCGCACAAGCTGACTTCGTCAGTATTAATATATTCATACGGGCCAGGCAAAAATATTTGTACATTTAAGCCTGGTCAAGTTTTATGTAACAAATTAGGGAGCAAGGTAATTAAATCTCCTTTTGGATGTCGATTTCCTCTCTGGAAAGAATCCCAGGAACCTTAGAAACTGACTTTTTGGGGTTATGTACAGGTCCTGGGTCTATTGCAGCTAAGTACTTTGTTTCTCGTTATTGCATTTAGTGCTACAGAAACTATTGCACTAGCGTCTTTATTTCCCCTCGGGTCAATAATGAGTTTAGAGGAATGGAAGATTTGTTCTAGCTACCAGAGTGAATTATGTCTCGTTGGGGCCTCCAGGCTAGTTTTTCAAATTCGCCACAAGGCACTTCATCAAATATTCTATTTCAATATTGAAAGGACCATGTGTACCTATTAGCAAATGTCGAGTATACATTTTAAGATCCACCAAAGTGCTGTGTGCCCCCCGCCCCCCAGGTTGAGCTGCTGTATATATTTTTATACACCCTAACATCTCATTGCATTGCCACACGCACCAACAAAGGATGCATTTCGGAAATCTAGCCGTAAGATTTTGTGAACTGAGATGTTTGACAGTTATTTCTGATTAAAATGCACAACACAAACAAAACATCCAGCTTATCATTCTTCTCTGGTACTGTTACTGCTAATAGCTATTTAAAATCCTACTGCTCTTTTTGTTGTTGTTGTTAGTTTGAGCACAATTCTTGTGTCAGGACTAGCACACAAATGCTTTCCAAATATTAAAATGACTCATCCTATAAATCATTGATGGGCAACCTCAGGCCTTGTAGCCAAATGGGATTTAAAGCTAGGTTTTGTTTGACCCCCTGTCCAGTTCCTGGATCCAGTTCCTACCTCCAGTCATTAAAAGAAAAAGCTCCAGGGAAGGGAAGCAGGAATGAGGCCATACATACAAGGACAGACAACCAATCTATGGCAAAGATTCATGATCAGGACCCTTCCCTTCCTGAGTGCACCCCTTAAGCATCCCCTGCCTCCAACTTCAACTTCTGTGCAGCTCTCAGAGCTTGTACTAATTTTCAAAGTGACCCCTGGGAGGGAAAAGGTTCCCCACCCCAGTTTAAATCCTTACTCATGACTCACCCCACTCAAGTGAAGGTTTCTACCTGTATAAATCCATCTGGGGGTATTGTTGGACCCAGATCTCCACCTAGATCGGCAGGTGGAGGTGGTGGCCAAGGCTGCCTTCCGCCAGCTGTATCTTGTGTGGAGGCTGCATCCATATATTTCCAGACCCAACCTGGCCACCCTCATCCATGCCTTCATCACCTCGAGGCTAGACTACTGCAACGCGCTTTACGTGGGGCTTCCCTTGATGCTGGTTCGGAGGCTGCAGCTGGTGTAGAACACGGCAGCTTCATCTCCTGATGGGGACGGGCCGACGGGAACACATCACCCCCATGCTCCGTGCTCTGCACTGGCTGCCTATAGCGTACCGAGCCAGATTTAAGGTGTTGGTCTTGGCCTATAAAGCCCTACACAGTCTTGGCCCCTCATACCTCAGGGACCACCTCACCTTCTGCGTCCCAGAGTGTCCCCTTCGGTCTGCCGGGGGTGCATTCCTGGAGGTCCCCCGTGTAAAGCGGCGGGCCACTATGGAGAGGACGTTCTCGGTGGCCGGGCCGCGACTATGGAATTCCCTCCCGGAGGAAGCCCGTCTAGCCCCGAGTCTGTTGGCCTTTTAGATGGGTTTTAAAATGTTTTTATTTGTTGTGTTTTATTGTTTTATTTACTGATTTTATGTTGTACACTGCCCCGAGATGCCATGGGCATGAGGGGGCGGCTAATAAATAAATAAATAAATAAATTTATTATTATTATTATTTATTATTTTAAACATTTCTGAGTCGCCTCCCATGCCTATGTCATCTCGGGGTGACGTACAGCTTCATAAAAACAATCAGTGAAAACATTTTTAAAAACAGCGCAATAAATTTAAACTTAAAACAGGATTGGGAAAACAGAAAAGTAAAGGTAGAGGTGAGCCGACACCCTAACCCGCCCCTCCTTCCCAAAGGCCTGGGCGAACATCCAAGTTTTACAAGCCCGCTGGAATGTTAAAAGACTTGGGCCCAGGCGGGCTTCCTCCAGGAGGGAGTTCCAAAGACGCGGCCCAGCCACCGAGAATGCCCTCTCCATTGTGGCCCCCCGCTTAACATGGGGGGCCTCTAAGAAGGCACGCCTGGCAGACTGAAGGAGCCGCTCTGGGGTGCGGAGGGCGATGTGGTCCCTGAGGTACGAGAGGCCCAGACCGTGAAGGGCCTTATAGATTAATACCAATACCTTGAACCTGGCTTGGCACGCTACTGGCAGCCAGTGCAGAGTCCGGAGCGCAGGTGTTATATGCTCTCGAAGACCCATCCCCATCAGGAGCCGGGCCGCCGCATTCTGCACTAGCTGCAGCCTCCGAACCAGGAACAAGGGCAGGCCCACATAGAGCGCATTGCAGTAGTCCTGCCTCAAGATAACGAAGGCATGGATGAGGGAGGCCAGGTCCAGCCCAGAGATGTATGGACGCAGCCTCCACACTAGATACAACTGGTGGAAGGCAACCTTTGCCACCACCTCCAACTGTCGATCCAGGTGGAGATCCGAGTGTAACACCACCCCCAGACTCCAAACCTGCTAAGCTATAGAAGGGCAACACCCCCCCCAATCAGGGGGGCCAACACCTCCCTTGCCCTCCCCACCACCATCACCTCCATCTTATCGGGGTTGAGCTTCAGTCTGCTCTGCCGCATCCACTCCGCCATGGCCTCCAGACACTGGGATAGCAAGACAGCAGGGTCTGGGTCAGCTGAAAAAGAGAGGTACAGCTGAGTATCATCAGCATATTGGTGACATCGCACCCCAAACCCTCTCACGACCTCCCCTGAGGGCTGCATATATACATTAAATAATAATGGAGACAGACTGGAACCCTGCGGAATGCCACAGGACAAGGCGTGGGGGCAAGATGTTTCAGCTCCCAGCACCACCCGTTGGCTTCTCCCCGAGAGGAATGAGCGGAACCATTCAAGAACAGTCCCGTCCAGACCCCCTAGGTCTTGCAGCCATCTCAATAGCAGCCCATGGTCCACCGTATCAAAAGTGGCCAAGAGATCTAGCAGGATAAGAAATGTAGAACATCCTGCATCCATCTTCCGGCGGAGGTCGTCGACCAAGGCCACCAATTCTGTCTCAGTGCTGTAGCCGAGACCAAACCCAGATTGAAAAGGGTCCAGGAAACCGATGCTGTCCAGATGCGCCTGGAGCTGGAGTGCCACCGCCCGCTCAATAACTTTCCCTAAAAAGGGAAGGTTAGAGACAGGTCGGTAGCTCGCGAGTGTATCCACATCTAGTGATGGTTTTTTTCAGTAGGGGGTGCACCACAGCCTCCTTGAGGCAGGGTGATAACCTCCCCTACTGTAGGGACGTGTTTACCACTCTCGCCAGCACCCTCCCCAATGTCTCCCTGGAGGCTTTCACCAACCAGGACGGGCAAGGATCGAGTTCACAACTGGTGGCTCTCACAGACCCCAGAACATCCACCGCATCAGCCGGCATCACTTCCTGAAACTCCCCCCACAAAGTTGGACCAGACAGGACCTCCATGACCTCGCGCTCCCCACCTACTTTCCCCAACCCGGTGTCAAAGTCACTCTGAATTCGAGCGATCTTGTCTACAAAGTAGGTGACAAACTCCTTGCAGCGGGCCTGGGACAAGTCCCCGTCCAGGCAGATGGAGGCTGGACTGACCAGCCCCCACACCACCTGAAACGGTTCCACCGGGCATGACTTTGCAGATGCTATAAGGACAGCAAAGAATTCCTTCTTTGCTGTCCTCACAGCCTCAACATAGGACCGCAAATGGACCCTATGGAGAAGTCGGTCGGAGTCAGAGTGAGTCTGACGCCAGAGTCGCTCTAGCCTCCTGCCTACTTGCTTCATATACCTCAGCCCGTCGGTAAACCAAGGGGCCCTGCAGTGACGAGACAGAGGCAGGGGGCGTCTCGGAGCCACCCTGTCAATGGCCTCCCCCAACCAGCTATTCCCATGTTGGACTAGCTCATCGACAGAGTGACTGTCCAGGTCCAAGATTAATTCCCTCAGGACCTCTTGCAACTGCTGAGATTCCATCAGCCTCCGAGGACGGACCAATCTAATTGGTCCCATCCCCTTCTGGAGGTGGCGCGCTGAGAGGCTGGCCTAGAGGAGATGCTGGTCCATCCATGACAAGGGCGTAGCCCTAACCTCCCCCACTACTGGACCACCCGCCTCAAGGCCAGAACTAAAGGTCACTTGGGACAAATCCATGGTTGCCATGGCAGCCATGAATTCTCGCTCTGCTCCTACAAGCTGGCATCGTCATGGGCATTGAAGTCCCCCAGGACCAAGGTCCAGGAGGAGCCCAGCGCCACCTCCGAGGCCAACTCTGCTAGAGCAGTAAGGGATGCTGCCAGACAGGAAGGGGCCCGGTATACCAGCAGCACCCCTAGCTTGTCCCCAGCCAAATCACACGCCACATGGAGGGCCTCAATACCTGCAATCTCTTGAACTGGATATCTCCTAACAGGCCAGTCTTCTCTAAAAATAATCACTACACCACTTCCCCGGCCACCCATGCGGGCCTGGTGCTGCATGGCATACCCAGCCAGAATGAGATCCGCTAAAGTTGGTCCAGCTATCTCGTCCAGCCAAGTCTCCGTAATACATGCGAGGTTCGCAGCCCCGTCCGAGATTAAATCCTGGACAATTGGGGCCTTTTTGACAATGGACCTCGCGTTTAGCAGCAACAACCCCCCAAAGGTGGATCTTGGACCTAACTCCTCCCTCCACCCCAGAGGGGGGATGGCACGCTGCACCTCCTGCAGGCACCTAGGTCCCCTGGGGGCGTGAGCCATCCAACTCCGTGGACCATACCGTTCACGCCCAAGAACCACCCCTATAGCCACGCCTTCCCCCTCGTCCACCCAATCCTGGCCCCCTAAACCTGGCTGTTCCCCCAACGACCCCTCACCCCCCTCATCACCACCCCAAGCCACCCCTAAATAAATAAAAATAAATACGACTATGGGCATTACCAGATGTAACAGTGAACATGTGCTGGGGCCCTTCTGTGGACACTCCCACCTCTGGCAGCTCTCGTGATGCCACCTCCACCCAAGGGGGCTTCCAGGGACTCTCCACCACCACCACTGTTCCTAAGCTCAGCTATAGAGAATCCTTTTCCCTTTAGAAGTCCCTCCTTTATGCCTTGGCTTTAGCCAGTTACTAGATGTAAGATATTTGAGAGACCATATGTCCTTCCATGCCCCACTGCAGCCCCTTGCGATTGGCTGGGAGCGCCTCCTTGTGGGTACCACCTGTTAGTTGTGTTCGTACGATGAAGTCTCGCAGGGAGGCGTTCTCAGTTGCTTCCCCGATGCTACGGAACTCCATTCCCCTGGAGGTTCCTTTGAGCCCAATCCTGGGCATCTTCCAGTGGCAGTGCAAGACCTTTCTGTATGTTAGGGCATTCGGCAGGCAGGAATAGGGAATGCGGGGTTGGTGAGTGTTTGGGGTGGGAGAGTGATGGGGGGGCTGGGCAGGGGGGGAAAGGTTGGGGGTTTGTTTGTTGTTTTTATCCTGTTTTTAATTGTATTGTTTTTATGTTTTGTAAGCCATCCTGAGCCATTTGGGAAGGGTAAAAATTGAACACTCACTAACTAACTAACTAACTAACAGCAGTGGAGTTGCTCCTTATTGTATGCCTGTAATATGTGCAGGGAAACAATGAGCAGCAATTAGATAACAAACAGGTAGCCGGGTGTGAAGAGATATAATAACCTGCGGCATGTTGACTATCGAAATGAGTGGGTAGCATTATGGCTGGTAGCACCCATAGGAGTAATTGTCATATAGCCTTTCCCACAAAGCCCAGTGTCTTTAAAATGCTTTTTTAAAAATGCCTGTTTCTCATATAAGAAAAAAAATGAATTGAGAAGAAAATGCAGTAAAATCAATATTGATCCAGCCAGGGCTAACACTGATGCTACTAAGCATCCCCATCACCCCCTATAATATTTCAGGGTTTGCAATATCTGATTCTGATGCACAATAGACTTTTTCTTTATGCATGTGTTCCTATGGAATTAAATAGCCTCAGGAACTATTTCAGAGAGAGGTGGATTTGGAAAATGGGTTGGTTTTCTTTTGTTTAATTTTTTTTTAATTGTCATAGTTAGGAATGCATGATTTCAGTGTGTGTGTGCTACACTTCTCAGGTGTGTACTGGGAGTCTGATTCTCCACCGGATCCAGCTTGCAAGGAATAATTGGCAGCTCGATTTTAGCCCTACTGAGTTTCCCCTGCGGGCAGGATACCCACAAGAAGCCAGACATCTCTATCTAGTGAATATGGTTGCACCTTATGCAATGATTGCATTTATCTGGTTCACACTAAGTGAAATCTGCACCAAGTCTATTTTAGCTTTCCTGGCTTGTCCATTTAATACAGTTGTTCTCAACATAGAGCGCACAAGCTGCTAGGGATGGGTGAACAGAACCAAGTTCGGAAATTCGGTTTGGAAGTTCGGTTCAGTCGACCGAACTATTCGAGTTTGGTCCAAACTCCGAACTTCCGAGCAAAGTTCGGAAATTCAAACCCCACTGAACTAAATGGAATATTATCTTTTAGGGATGGGCGAACACAGCCGAGTTTGGAAATTCGGTTTGGTTCGGTTCGAAAATTGAGTTCGGTTCGGAAGTTCGGTTCGGTCGACCAAACTGGTCAAGTTCAGTATGAACTACGAACTCTGAACTACGTTCGCCCATCCCTACAAGCTGCATGTTCTCTTGCTTTGTATTAAGAACATAAGTAGTACTATCCCAGGTCACGTCAATGGTCCGTCCAGGCTAGCATCTTCTCTACGACAGGGACCGCCTTCAGTCACTTCCTTGAGAATTGCAAAACAAGCCATATTTTTAACCAGCCACAGGTTGGTGACAACTGATATAATCTGTCCTTTAAAGGTATTTATATGTCTTGCTTATTGATTCTCCTTTATAGTGAAAAAGGTGTTGGGCTTGGACCTGGGAGACCAGGGTTCAAATTCTGTCTTAGTTGTGAATTCACTGGGTGGCCTTCAAGTCTCTCTCTTGGCCTGTGTGCCGTCTGCATATGAAAACAGTAACTGACTTTACAGCTTGTTGTGAGGGTGAAGTAGATAAAGATTGTGAAAGTAAGGTCCTTTCAAGTTCTATCAGTCTGTGATATCTCCCACCTGCCTCAGTGTGCATTTTCATTTCAGAAGAGGTTGTCCATTTATTTAGCTTCTGACGTGAAAGGGAATGAGGCAACATAGTAACAGTCAGTTTTCTATGGGTTTTTTTTTCCTCCTTCAGATTGAGCTGTCCTTTTTTTTTTTTTTTTTTTGATAGAGCAGTAAATTATCATTAGTTTTTGTCATCCTTGTACTAGCAAAGGGTGGGGGAGGAATTTTTTGTCTCCCCTGGCAAATATTTATAACAATTTCAAAGGCCTAAACAATGTTGTTCATTAAGCAGCGGGAGATGGGCGGGTGAGGGTAGGGGGTGGAATAATCTTCCTCTGAAATTCATAATCCAGACAGGTTAAGCAATGTAAAATGGAAATATATTACCTGTATAAGCCTGGAATCATTTCTCATATCTTCCATGTGGTTTTTATGGCCATAAAAATGGATAATTCTGCAAGGGACTCTAGCACTAATCTTAACAAATCCGTTAACTAGAGTGATCATACTTAGGCATGGGTAATCCCACAGAAGTCCGTGTTGTTCCTCGTGTGAGTAAACTAAATCACGCTCTGAAATACTTTGCTGGCTTAGGACCAGAGTGGTTAGTACCTTGTAGGATCAAGTCCAACGTGTCCATTAAACAGCAATGCACTTTATTTGATCAGTATGCGTCGCATTGGTTTTTGTGTCTGTGCTTTCTACTCCACACGTTTTCTCCAGTACAAAAAAAGTTTTTATATTAAATAATGTGGGAGTTAATTTCTTTTAGACTAGGGGGTGTGGGGAGATACATTTGAAAATTAGGACATTTCAGGGGCCACTTTGAAAATTAGCACAAGCCCTGAGGGCCATGTAGAATTTGGAACATGAATGCTTGAGGCATGTACTCGGGAAGAGGAGGCCCCAGACATGGATCTGTTCCTTATCCTTGTGTGTATGCCCTCATCGATGCTCCCTGGCCCTCAGCCCATTCTTTCAGTGCTTGGGGGTAGGGGCTGGTTCCACGGGCGATATCCCAAGCATTGGAAAGGGACCAAATAAAGACTAGGTGTGGGCTACGTTTGGCCCCTGAGCATAAGATTCCAATCCCTGTTTTTAGACTGTCTGTTGCCAAGAGACTAGAGTACTCCACTGTGGAAATGACTCCGGCCATTTGATTTAAGGAGCTGTGGCAGGGACGGGCTTGCCCAGGGTGAGTCCCGGCAGGATCAGTGCCCAGCAAGTACTCTCACATGGGGAATTCAGCTCCAAGTCCTTTTAATCACCGTCTCTAGCCATACATACTGCACATACAAACTTTTTAGAGCCAGGTAACACCGTCTGGCTGTTACTCACAACTTCTCAGTCTCTCTGGGGCAGCCCAGCTTGCTCAGGCAACATCCTCTGGGCTTTCCCAGTCCTTAGCCCAAACCAGGCACCACTCACTGGCTGGCTAAGCCCAGAGACCGAACTCTGCTTCTGCCTCTGACACGGTCTCTCTTCCTCCAGAACTCCGGCTCAGCTTTTATACTGTGCCCGGTTACTGCCATGCTGGCTCACTCAGCTGCTTCCACTCAGGCCCTTTTTCCGTGATACGTTCCCACACATGGACACCCTTCGCCCACACGGGGGAGCGTCTCGTGCAAATGCAGTGGTGCATGAGCGGGCGCACACACCCGCAACCCACGTGTCCCCATGTATCTGCACCCACCTCCACTCACCCCCCCACGCATGTGTCTTTAGGCATCCACCACGTGGCCTCCATGTGGTCACCACAGAGCCACCACTCACGGCAGAGTCCAGGGACATTGCAGGCCCACTGTGCGGGCCAGTCAGGTCTAATGGGCGCCCACGTCTCCGCATCACATCAATTAGGTTCGCCTGAAACCTCGCTGGCATCTAGGTCCACCGGCACTAGAATCCCACCTAGCATAACCAGCCAGCTGAGAGGCAGGAGTGGTAGCAATCTCCTTCCCCCTCTGCTGCCTCTCAGCTGATTAGAGATCTCCCTCCCCCCTCTACGGTTTTCCTCCCCCACAGTCTCTCAGCTGAGAGAGGTGGTGAGGAAGAATGCTGGGGGGAGGGAGTTCTCTAGTGTGCCTCTCAGCTGAAAAACAGCCACGGGAAGGGAGACCGTTAGCCCCACTGGTGGAAGCTGCTGCAAGCACATAAAATATAGGCAGGGGGGATGCCCGTTTCTTAGGCTGAACATGCTAAACATGTTATTGGCAACTGCGTGCAGGCTTCAGGTAATGAACACAGACTCCAACGGGTTATTGTCTCGTTTGATAACACCCTTAGTTTCGGGGTGGGTACTTCTGACCCGTGCAGTACAGTGATAGCCATTTCTTACATTTGTGGCCTTGGTGATGGATTTCCCTTTCTATTTTGGAGGTACTGGATTCCAAACTCCTACCCTGAGTGGCTTTGCCCAGTTACCCATGAGCCTTTTTCAAGAGGAAAGTGAAAAACTAAAAAGGATGGTTTCCCTTTCTCCTTGAGAGAAGGTTTAGGCAAAAATGCCAGAGTGAAGTAAAAAGAATGGGAAAGTATAGCTAAGTACGATTCATATCTCATGTGTTTGCAACTTCTCAGAGAGCTTCAAAATTAAACAAAACTGCCACAAGGAATCAAAAAGGAAAAATAATGAGCCTCTTCTCCATAGTCCCTTCAACTGTTCTTTGCTTTGAAATTTTCCAGATAGTTCTGTCTTCCAAAACCCAAACTAAGTTTGCCCTTTAACCGGGCAAATAGATCTGATGCACAGACATGTATATTAAATTCCCCGTTTTCTTAGCCTCAATATGTTGTTGCATATTACAGCAAAACACATTGCCCCGTATTCTGCCACCTTGGAAAAGGGCATGTATGTCTCTTTGCTCACCTCAGGCGGAGAAATACATTTGCCTGGTGTCCCAGTGTGCTAGATAGAGCAGCATTGGGATCTCTGATTTTACTTTAATGATGTGTAAAAGTGGCAGAATCTGGCCCCAAGTGATCCATATACAGAAGAAGTGAGTGCATGGGATCAGAATGAAAATCTCTGGCCTTAAAGCCGCTGAATGGCTTTGGGGCCAGTAAAGGAAATGAAGATGAGAGCAGCATAGAAATAAAGCATAAAAGGAATTGCATTAAAATTGCATTGCAATTAAGCCCTTACTTGTATTTGTTAGTGCTGACAGTTTTTAACGTGGTCTTGATTAGTTCAATGTCTTGTATCTGAAAAGAAATTGAATTTCCTTGCTGCCATTGATCATCATATCCCTATTGGTGGGAGAGTTGACCTCTGTATATGCAAATAAAAACTCGGCTAAGGGAGGAAATTGAATTAAGTCATATTCTGTGTGTGTGAAGATAGGAAGCCCATTTTTCGTTACTGGTGGAAAAATTACATGAAATGGATTTATTGTTTCTCCATGACTGCCCCAGAAAACAGGAGAAATTCATACAAGCGGAAAAGGTCAAACAATGCCCCCAAGAAATGGTTGTAAACAGCAGAATTGAGAAATCATATATATATATATTTCCTTTTCTTCCATAAAGAGAATTATCCTGCTTTTCTTTTGTGAACAGATGTTACTTGAAACGAGGAGGAGGAAAAAAGATCTGATTTCTGGTAAAAGTTCTGACTTGAATAATCTGTATTGTGTTTGAACTCTTAAATGGACTCTTAAAAGTACATTAATGTTGTTTTGTCCCACAATGCGGTGATCCATTAGGTCTTTACCAATTTTCAAATTTCTTTTAAAACACCAGACGGCTTTGGGTAGGGTTACCATGTCTCCGCTTTAAAAGAGGCCGCTTCTGGAAAATAAATGGTGCGGGACTGCACAGATTCCATACAGCCCTGCAACCTGTATTTTTCATAAGCACCCTCTTTTAAAGGAGAGAGGTATGGTAACCCTAGCTTTCATACAAATCGCCAAATAAGCCCTCAGTATTAAAGCCTCAGTAACTCAGTGATGGGGCGCTGCAGCATACTTCTCAAGGGGCTCTTTTTCTCTAGTGGTACGTTTGCAAACGGGAATACTGTCAGTTACGCAGCAAGGCTATGACAGACCTGGAGTGGGTTCGTGTTCCAGTTAGGCCCTCCCCGCCCCCAAGGGTAAGGTGATGGAATGTCCAGGATGCGGGAGGGTGGAGCAGGAGTGTCCACTTCAGGTTGCCGCCACTCTAGAAGGGCCCTAGTCGCCGGGAAAGGGGGTGAGTGGGGAGTACAGGGAGCACTGCAAACCACTGAGATGCAGTCTGAGCACTGCTACACAACTTCTTAGTGGTGCTGGTTGTTATCCGATATACTTTCCGTTTCTTTGTTGCTTTCCGAGGGCAGACGATTATATTTCATTCTCAAACACGGGCAAATTTGGGGGGACCTGCTGTCTTAAAGTCAACGTTTGCACGCAGTCTCTCAGAACCCACCTAGGTAATTCTCCGTGTCTGAAGCTGGTATCACATTCCGTTTGTTTGCAGTCCTTTCTTCAAAACTAACCCTGTGTCTAAAAAACATAGAGTTTTGCAGTGTGTGTTCTGTCCTATGCAATATGCTTGGCCAGGCTGAATAATTAATGTTGTTTGTGTCCTTGTAAGAAATCACTGGAAAAGCTTTTGTTCTCTTTTACCGTTTATAGATGTATATAATTCAGATTGAATTACAATGGAGAACACTGTTTTCTCCAAATCCACATTCTGATTGGCCGGTTGTTTTGGATGGTGCCACAGCCCTGAGCCAATTCCCAGCAGTGCACAGGTAGAACCACTTGAATTAAATGGACAACATGTCTCCATGTCGACTCCGTTGTAAAAATAGCTACATTATTTGGAGTTGCCAAGTGCTATGAATCGAGGAGGATTGATGAGGAGAGCAGCACACAGGGTGTGCTATCCTGCTACACTGCAACACTACACGGCCATTTTGAATTTTACGTCGAAAACCATGGTCATTGCAGCCAATCATACAGCCGTAGGGTTGGGATGGGAGGGAATTCATGGGTCAACTAGTTCTCTGCTGCCCTCGGAGCTTTTTCCAGAGTGCCCCATGCGTGGACAGGGGTGGGCGGTGTGTGGGTCCTGGAA
>QEPC01003849.1:1571470-1596803 GCA_003113815.1 Sphenodon punctatus | reverse complement strand
TGGACTGGACTGGGGTGGTGTGGGGGTGGGGGTTGCTGCTGTCTGTGCCTTGCCCCTTGGTGGTGCCCCCCCTTGTCCCTCCCATTGTTCCAGGTGGGGTGTTCCGGAAGCCCCTGCCCCCCCTTCCCGCCCTTTCCCTGGTGTGTGTGTGTGTGTGTGCCCAGGCGTGTGGTTGTGCATTGTGCCCCGCTGCGGGTCCACTGTGTGTGCCGGCTCTCAGCCTGTTCTCGCTCTTCCCCCCTCCCTTCCCGTTTCCCTTGTGTGGGCATTCCCTTGTGTGCCTTGTGGCTTCGTTTGCCCTCAGGCGGCCATGTCTGTGTCCCGCCCTTGCCCGTTGCCTTGTGGGGGTTTAGCGCCCGGCAGGGGTTTGGCTGCACGTCTGTTGTGCTGCCACGGCCCGCGATGGTGCGGCCCAGTTCCGGCCCGTGGTCCCGTTCCTGGCACGTCTGTTTGGGTCGTTTTCCCACCCCCGGCCGTGGTTGCACTGTTCACACCCCCTGGTGGTTCACTGTGGTGAACCGGCCGCCCGTAACGTTTGAAAATACCCCATGTGGGCTGAAATTGACCCAATTTACCTGCTAACTTTCCGATCTACATATTTTCTTTTCTTAAAATGCTGTTTTGTTCTATAAGTTTAACTTACAATGTTTTATTTGTATATAAAAATGACTCAGTTTGTTAACTTAAATAAGGAGTTTTCAAAAGATATTGTACCTTTTACCAATAAATATCAACAACTTGGAGGTTCACCAAATTCCAAGCCTGAGCATTTTCTGAAAGCAATGTAACACCGGTGTACTTGGCCAGGCATTTGGTAGGCAGGGATAGAGTTTGGGATGTTGTTTTTACATGGGGGATTTATTTTATGTTTTTATACAGTTTGGGTTTTTAAGGTGATTTTACTTTAAACATAGTTTTATGCATGCTCTGTTATCCTCCCTGAACCTTTGGAAAAGGGTGGGCATTGTGTTCAAATAAATAAATAAATAAATAAATAAAATTAATTCAGCAGCTTTGTACTTTAAATAAATAAATAAATAAAATAAAATTAACTGCTTTGCAATTTTCTCCTGGATCTAAAGTTAGTCCATATGTCTGAAGTCCTTATGTTATGAATTGAAAGGGGTTCAGCTGCTTTTCTTCACTTTAGGTGAAGCAGGTAAGCTGCTTGTCTGCAACCTAGTGAAGCAGGTTCCTTCTAATTTTGGGATCAAGCAGGATACTACTATGTTTTTGAGAGGGAGGGAATTACAACTTTTTGACTCAATAAGCACTCCTTTATTTTAAACAAATAAACATTTATTTAATAATACCAAATTAACATGCCAATTATCAAAGGAACATTTGAACAAAACATACAACCTACACCGACACTAGACACACACGTTCCCATACAAGAAGTATATGCTTACATGTCCTTAGGTCTCGTCTCGGAAGGGAAGGCAAGGTGGGGGCCCGTAGCTGTCTGCCTAGGGGCCTGCCTGCTGGATCTAGGCTTTTCAGGGCCTTTGAGAGCGATGGAAACGGGCCAATCACTGAGCTAGCCGGCGCCCTGATAAGGACTAGTGGACAAGGACCGTGAAAGGCAACTTCTCTGTTTAGTGACTGGCCTTTTATGCTGTTTCCCTTATGAGTTATCCAGAGCATGGGGCTTACAGTTTATTTATTTATTTTTTTATTTATTTATACAATTTCTACCCCGCCCCTCCTGCCATGCAGCTCGGGGCGGCTTCCAACAATCTTTAAAATACAATAAAAACAATTTAAAATAACCATAAATATTATTAAAATAATTAATTTACAGGGCTAGAAAACCAAGTAGAACCCTATTACCCAATGCTTCTTTGAAGGTCAGACTTTTAAAACTTAGTCTAAGGTGCAGGCAGTTTTGCTATGTGGATGAAGTTCAAACTATTCTTCAGGTCACTGTGTTCTCCGTTCTAAAGATGCCTTTTGATTTATCTCATTAATAGACCACTACGCAGTTATGTATGTCTTATTGAGTTAATAATCAGGAGCCATCTTCTTATGTGCCCACAGCAGAAATGATCTGATATCCCTTTGATTTTTAATTTGAGAAAATAGCTGTCTTTTATCTCTTTGGGATGACTATTCTATATAACTCCTTTTAAAAAAAAAAAAAAAAATCTCTACAGAAAATGAAATTGCTGGTCATTTACACTGATGAAAAAGGTCATTAACTGAAAGTATGTTTTCCTCAACTGCTCCTATAAGCTACCAGACTCGGGATGTTGCTCTATTAGCACAATTTGCCAAGCTTTTATTTTGAATAAGGAATAAAAGCCACATATGCTCTGCCCACAGATTTTAGTGTGTATGTAAATAACCTTGTAATTGACAGTAGGGTTTTAACAAGCCAATATCACACGTTATTGCAACCAGTTTGTATTACTTTTTGTCCTACACAGAGCTTTCTTCTCCCTCTTTTTGAAATTCTGATTTACATTCACAACTTTTTTTTCTCCTGTGAATTTTAGCTGGCAATAAATATATTTGATTGTCTTAAATTAGCATGCACATATGTAATTATCCAGTCATTGGCATATATTATCATTTTTATGACAGCTTCTTGTGTTCATGCATCAAGATTAAAAAATGAGACTTTCATGGGGTGTACATTCATACGCTGATGCCTCATCCGTCCTTCAAAAAACAGTTTACAGCCAACATTGGGTTGCAGCCATGGGTGCTTCTTAGGGGTGGGACTTAGTTGAAAATAATGGATACCGGTTTTACCGGATCTCGGATTACTGGATTATTAGATTAAAACCGGTATACCGGTACCGGTTTCCCCCCCATTGAAATCAATGGAGAAGTTTTCCCATTGAAATCAATGGGAGAAAAAAGTAAAAAAATAAATTTAAAAATGGAAATTACCTGTAATAAAGACAACATGTAAAGAACAGATTCACTTGTTTCCTTAACTACTTCTAACCACCAGACTACACTTTGTGCCCAGTAGCCCCCCGGCCCCCCGTTGCCCCCACGGCAGTGCCCACTACTACTTTTTTTTCTTTAAAAAATAGGGGGTTTTTCCACAACACTCAGAAGTCAGATCTCACAGTATCATCATCACAGCAACTGCCAGTGGAGGACACTCGCACAGTGGCACGTGATGTCAGTCAAGCACACAGTTTGTTTAGTTTCCTACTAGAACTGCATAGAGACTGAGAGAGGTCAATAAATCCCAAATCTACCATCTTAGTTGACAACCACATATTCAATTGACAATGCCAACAGTTCCAATGCCATTGCCCACACAACGAACAACACAACAACAATCCCAAATCAATCCCCACAAATAAGCCCTATCTCTCCCCATTTGACCATAGCCCCATGGGGACAGGCAGTGGAGGCTCTCCATCTCTCCACCCTGAGGCAGGACTGAAACCAGCAGCTCAGCAAGTGCAGTTCAGACTTTACATTGCAGCAGTGTTTTTCCCCCAACCAGACCCCCAAAATACGTCACGTTGCCATTGGCTACCTTTATCCTGAACCTCCGAATCCTCGATTTTCGTGGCCTCCTTGCCCTTCCTGGTGGAATGGGGTCGAAGGAGGTAATAAATCATCGTTGGCCAGTAGACATCGGACATATAAATTTGCATGGGACTGAAGTAGTAGAATCTCTACTACTTTTCCCTGGTGGAGTGGTTGGACTGGGAAGTTGCCATGCTGTGGTTGCCTATGCAGCACAAACCAAGGGCTGGTGCTGCAGGCTCATCAATGCCACTATTGACCACTTTGCAGGCTGATGTAATTGCCTGAATCTTGTCAGGATATACAGAGGTGCAGGGGAGTGAAAGTAGCAGGAGCAGGGCCAGCCCAAGGGTTTGAGGGGTCATGTGCCAAGCCTTGCTGCGGGGCCCCAAAGGCCGGCGGCACCTTATGTGTGGCAGAGCAAGTAATAAAGCCCACATGCAGCACACATGCAAGTAATAAAGCACACCGACAGTGGGCAGCAGGGCATGCAGAGCACTAAATTCCAAATGGCCAACCCACAATCAAACACACAAGACACCCCAAAAGCAGCCTATTAGGCACATTATGCCATGCAAAGAGACAGTTTTTTAGATATATAACCAGTTCATTTGTGCCCCAAGCCCCCACAGTCTCTGTCCCAGTCCCCACCCCCAAGCCCCATCCCCATATTAATACGTGCCCCCCCACAGTCTCTGTCCCACCAGCCCCTGCACCCCCAAGCCCCATCCCCAAATTAATCTGTGTCCCTCCTCCCCTGCAGTCTCTGTCCCAGCCCCACCCGACACCCCCAAGCCCCATCCCCAAATTAATCTGTGTCCCTCCCCCTATGCAGTCTGTCCCAGCCCCCACCCAGCACCCCCAAGCCCCATCCCCAAATTAATCTGTGTCCCTCCTCCCCTGCAGTCTCTGTCCCAGCCCCACCCGACACCCCCAAGCCCCATCCCCAAATTAATCTGTGCCCCAGGGACTCACCTGCTGCTGACAGCGCTCTCTGCTGCTGTTGGGGCTGACCCGGGTCCGTCCGCTCCAGTGTCTGTGCCGTGCGCCCGCCCGCCCACCTGCCTAGCCGTGCAGTGCTTCGTCTGGCCCCACTTCAAGGGTATCATCCTCAATGAACCCAAGAAGGGGAGGGTTAGTCTTGACAAAGACCAACTCTTCCACAGTCATCGGGTCCATCTTGGCACGATGTGGGCTGATGATGTCTCCCACCACACTGAATACCCGCTCCGACGATACACTTGTGGGAGGACATGAGATGTATTGCAATGCTACCTTTGCAAGCGGGTGCCACACCGGCATTTTCTGTGACCAGTAGGCCAAGGGGTTGGTGTCAGCAGGGCAGGTGGGCTTGGCAAGATATTGAGAGAGAGATGTCTCTGCCATATCCTGTTGCTCCAGTTCACCACCGGCATCTCCCTCCTCCGTCACCAAGTCCACCAGTCCAGTAAACAACAAGGTGGATTGGCCCCCACTTGCAAGCCCTGTAGAAACAGTAGTTGCCCCTTTCAGCGGGGTCACCTGCACCGGGCAATCCTGTTGCACCTTATTGACGAGGCCGGCCCTGTTGCTCTTGAAGGATTCGACAAATGCAGCCATGTTCTTCTTGACCTGTTGGTCGAGTAGCGCGGCTAAGAAATGTGTCCGACTCGCTTTCAAGGTGTCGAAACACCTATACAGCTCGTCTACCAATTTTTTTGCCAGCGTCCTCATAAGCCCATGCAGGTCAGTTCGAGAGAGCACGGCTCGCATCCGTCGAAGCAGGATCATGAAGAGTGGCATCACATGGCTCAGAGTGGAGATGTCCACGTTAACCTTCACAGTAGCCTTGTAAAACGGTTCCAGAACCTGCACCAGCTGCTCCACCACTGACCAGTCCTCCCCAGTCAGTGGTGTTGCTCCAGTGCTCCACGACAAGCAAAGAGCATGCAGCACCTCCTCCTGTCTGCTCCAGGAGACATTGCAGCATCAAGAAGGGGGCGTTCCATCTTGTGGCCACATCCTGTACCAGCTGGTGAAGCGGGGAGCCCAACTTCTCCTGCTTCTCTCGCAGCACCCGGCTGGCTGAAACTGACCAATGGAAGAAACCGGCAATCTTCCTGGCATTTTCAAGGAGTGCCTCAAAGCCCTCGGTTCCACTTAAGGCACCCTGAACCACAAGGTTCAGGAGGTGCACACCACAGCAAACATGAGTGTAGCCACCACGAGTAATGACTGCAATCATGTTCTGGGCATTATCAGTTACAAAGTAACTGACCTCGATGTTTGAACCTTGGCATCCAACCCACCCATCCAGCATTCCGTTCACCGGTTCGAGGAGTTTATCAGCTGTGTGCTGACTGTCAAGCACCTGGGTATGTAACAATGCCCAACGATGCTTTCCAGTCGACACGGCTCCCCCAGTGCTGCTGCTGCTGCCCACTGCTGTGCTGGTTACAGCAACTGGTGACATCTGCCACCAGTGTGCGGTCAACAACAAATAGGCATGGACCGCACTCTGGCTAGTCCACAGGTCTGTGGTAAAATGTACCACTGCCCCCTCCGCACGGGAGAACTCCGCAAGGAGCCGGGACCTCACCCTTCCATACAGTGACAGGATAACCTTCGAGCTGAAGGTTCTGTGACAAGGGACTCTGTAACAGGGCTCAAGCAAACGAAGCATACGTTTTAATCCGACACCCTAAACAAGGTTGAACAGCCTCTCATCCAGGGCAATCTCTTCCCCAGTTGCCTTGGTGATGGCTGTAGCCTGGGGATGGCTGGATGCAAATGGCATCTTCATTTCCCAAAGTGCAGTTACAGTGGGCTGGGACAAGGACCGGGAAGGGGTTAGCCGGGTGGAGCAGCTAGCGCTCCTCCTCTGTGGGGGCTGAGGGATGGTTGTGGAACCATCACCAGATGGCCCAGCAGTGGCAGTTGCAGCAGGAGTGGAAGAGGGTTCCTCCTCCTTGGAACTATTATCTGCACTCTCTGCAGCTGTCACCTCCTCACGCTGTTGCTTGGAACGGCACTCTGTGGGATCACAAATGTTCCTGTGGTGTCGTCTCAAGTGACTGCGAAGGCCAGAGGTGCCATATATTTTGGGATCAGTGCCACCACGACTGACCTTGGCACTGCAGTGCACGCACACTACCTTTGAGACATAGTCCTCCCAGATGTGAAAATGAGACCACACCCAGGATGTGATCTTCTTCGTGCTGGTTCCTGGGAGGGCAGGAGCAGCATGACTGGCGGTCAACCTCTCAAAGGTAGTGCTGGGCGTAACATTTGTGGAAGGGGTGGTGGTAGCTGGCGCAGCATGTGTGGATGTGGTGGGCGGGGCCTGAGCTGGTGCAGGCGCGCTACAGTGCATGTTTGCAAGGGGAGTGGGTGGGGAAGCAGGCACCTGCATGAGAGAAAGTGCTTGCTCAATGTAGAGCTGGGGGCTAGGAGCAGCAGCAGCAGCAGTGGAGGTAGCCGGCAGACAGACCACTTCACTAGCAGAGGAAGAAGGAGCCCTCTTACTACTGCTAGTCAGTGCCAGGGAGGAGGAATCACCCTCCTCCCATCCCATCCTCTTTGGGGTCTTCAAGAGACGTCCAGAGCCCGTAATCTTGGACGCACTTGAAGCTTGTTTGTGGGAGGAAGAGGCTACAGGTGGCCCTACCTCGGGTGTCTCCTCCATGCCAGACTGAGTCGGCTGCCTAGGAAGAGGCTGGCCTGTTCCAGCACTCCCATTCGTGGTGTGATGTGTGTGAGTGTGTGTGTCTGTGTAGTACCTAGTGGTGGTGGGACCTGGCTAAGGGATGGGGAAACCAGCTATGGGTGGTGGGAACTAGCTAAAGGGTGGAGAAACTAGCTAAGGGGTGGTGGGAACTAGCTAAGGGGTGGTGTGTGGGGGTGACTAGTGGAATGTGGGGCTAGTGGAGTGGGTGGGTGAAGTAGTGTGGTCTGGTGCTGTCTCTTATACACATCTAGATGTGTATAAGAGACAGGGGTAGAGGTGGGGGTGAAGGGGCTG
The DNA here is from genome assembly GCA_003113815.1 of Sphenodon punctatus. Classification (NCBI taxonomy): domain Eukaryota; kingdom Metazoa; phylum Chordata; class Lepidosauria; order Sphenodontia; family Sphenodontidae; genus Sphenodon; species Sphenodon punctatus. The sequence goes on along the minus strand of QEPC01003849.1, from coordinate 1,589,305 downwards.
GGGGTAGTGGAGTGTGGGGTGAAGGGTGTCGCTAAAAGTTGATGGCGCGTCGCTTACCCGGCAGCCGGCTACTCGTGCGTCACGTCCAACATGTTGCCACAGTCACGTCACTAAGGTGCTCCAGTGGCTTGGATTTTGAAAAGAAAAGAAAACAATTACCTGGCACAGCCTCAGCAAGCAAGCATTCATGCTCCTCCAACATGGCCTGGCAACTGGGGCACCCCTCACCCCCAGACAGCAGATGGCACAAGATGGGTCACACAACAACCACACTACAACCCAGGCACAGCCACATTTCCCCCTGCCCCCATTGGCAGGACTTCAAAAGCCTCAGCAAGCAAGCATGCATGCTCCTCCAACTTGGCCTGGCAACTGGGGCACCCCTCACCCAGTTGCCACCCCTTTATTTCTATAAACTGACCTGAGCCTTCGTGGAAGGGTGAGGTATACATTTTAATAAATAAACAAATGATATTTTGAAATTATTATTTTATTCATCATATTTTAAAGTATCTTAAGACAGAAAATTATTAATATCAATATCAATATCAATAATAATAATTAATGTGAATGTGGATAGTGACAGTGATATTAATATTAATATTAAAATTTGGAGGAGTGGGCTGAACATGAGAGCCCGGGACAATTGTAGCTCCATTCCCTGCTTCTCCTCAGGATTGTGTATAAGGAGTCTGACTTGGCACAGGAAAACATTTGTAGCTCTGTATTTGCAAATCCAATTTTGTTATTTGTTCACTCAGACACATTCCTGAATTTGAATTCATCATTCCTGCAATGTTTGTCGAAGCCCTTACTTCAGCACTCTGTGTCTTTATTATTGAGTAGATCGATTGTTTGTTGCTTTGTTACATCAAACGACACGGGTTTAACTGATCAAGCCCTGACAAGTTTCAAAAAGAACCACTGGATAGGGAAGGAATGAATGAACAGCTGAACAACAATCCTACAAACTTCAGAAAATGCACTTTTCAAATCAGGACAGCGGTTTCAGTTAAAATCTGACCACTCGAATGTTGGTAGATTGGTCGTACCTGAAACTTGCTTCAGATGACTCCAGAGTAGACGAGCTGCTGTGACAGGGAGATCTGTCTCAAATATCCATATATTTAGAATCTTGGAGTTTTACGGTTAGAAGGGAACTCACGATTCATCTCGTCCAACCCCCTGCTGGAAGGCAGGGTGCTCTATTCCAGATGTGGAGCCAGGGGGTGTAGCTAGGTTGGAATGGGCCCAGGTGCAAGAAGTGGACTTGGGTGCCCTCCATCACCGTCCTCGCCCTTGTCCCACCCCATCCCCTCCTTCGTCCCCAAGCACCTGTCCCTGCCTCCGCTTGCTGCGCCTGGAGGTTGCGCTTCCTGCCTCGTGCCACCGCCGCTGCCACCATTGCTGCTTGCTCCATTCTGTGCTGCCTTCCGGGTGGGTCCTACATACTGCAGGTGCTTCTGCTCAGTCTCTGCGTGGCTGCGCTGCAACAGGACAGGATTTGAGGCACCCCCTTCCCTCCCCAGCTTGGGACTCAAGACAAATATCCCTCCTGTCCCTATGACAGCGATGTCTCTGTGTGGGTGGGCACCTCAGGCCGAATACAGCCCGTGGCTAGCTTTTCTTTGGCCCCTTTCTCATTCCAGGATCTGCTCTCTGGATCCAGTTCCTGTCCCCCAAGCATTGCAAGACTGAGCTCAGATGCAGGAGACAGAGATAAGGGTATGCACACAAGAATAGGGGACAGATCCGTGGTCTGATGCTTCTCCAGCTGGTTCTTGAAAATATCACATGAAGGAGATAGGAAATGGTGGAATTTCATTTTCAGTATTCCCATTCCCTGTTACTATTTTTCCCTCTAAACTAAGCATACTCTATTCTTTCTGCCTTTCCTTATATGCCCTGCATGCCAGACCATCTGTTCTTACCGTTAGAAAGTTTTCTCTAAGATTTAACCCAAATCAGCCGTGCTGGAATTTAAATCCTTTGCCTCTTGACCTATCGTCTGTATCAGTTGAGAATAAATTGTCTCCTTTTCTTAGGTATCCTTTTTGAAATTTGAAAGCTGCTAGCATATTCTAGTGCTGGTCCAAACCTACCATTCTAACTTGGTAGTCAAAACTACCATTCCAGAACAGTTCCACGGGAACGGAACAGCTGTCAGAATTTCTATCGGAATTCCAGTCGGAATGGATTTTAGATCAGAATTCCAATCAAATTATTTGCACACCAGCAAATTGGCCACAGCTGTTTGTGCATTTGCAAAATGATAATCCACCCCACCCCCCAAAAAAAGTCTTAATTCCAAATCCAGAATCTGAATTCCAATCAGACCAATTGAAACGCCAATTTCAGTCAAAAGTGGAAACTGGTTGGAATTCAGTTTCAGTCCTAGCATTATTCCCATTCCCCGTTAGTATTTTCCCCCCTCTAAACTAAGCATGTTCCATTCTTTCAGCCTTTCCTTATATACCCTGAATGCCAGCCCCTTAATTGCCTCATTCCTCTCCTATGAATCCTCCCTAATATACCAACATCCTTCTTTAAGAGCAAGTAAAGTGGTACCATCACTTCCCAAGTCTTCGACACTTTGTTTCCAATAATGCAGTCAAATGTGCCGTTTGCTTCTTCATTTCCATTAGACCTTTAAGTAATTTAATAATCTAAGGAGATTTATTATATGCTAGCCACTAAATAAACATTCTTCACTCATTTCAGTGTCCAGAATTAATAATATTCTGTTTCCAGACCCTTAAACAATAAAGTTAAATGTTCTTTTAGCTTAACAAATGAATTCTAAGCAAGAATATTACTTTTAATAGCGGAACGGTTTCAACCACAGTGAACAGCTGCTGTTTTAATGGTAGAGTATATCTGAAATTGGAAAGGTAGCTTCTTTTTTGGCACAATTCCATTTAACATTCTTTAGAATATTTACACTTCAGTTCCTAGAACAGGTCTTTGTGACAGGGATAAATTCAGATGTACTAAAGATGATTGTCTTGCTTTTAGCCTTGTGGGGGCTGCAGTTTTGCCTGGGGGGAGAAAGATGTGCCAAGAGATTTCCTAAAAATAACCACCAAGCTTTAAAACTAGTTCTTTTCCTTAGGAATGGAAAAGGGACAGATGGAAGGTGAAAATGTTCTCGTCGCCACAACGTTTTGTGTGAGGTATACAGGTTTATCCTCTTGCTTTCAGTTCAACATGATACAAGGGGAAGCATTTAAACTAGTGCTGAAACTCATTCCTTGTTTTTCCCAGGAAACCTCGAGTTTCACAGTACTTGACTCAGTTTTCCAATTCCCAAAGTTTCGAGGAATGGCCCCCGAAACTTCAGAACTGGGAAAGTCCTCGGCCAAGTACAGGAAAGGGGGCTGGAGGCCAGCACTAGGCCCCTGCTCCCCCTTCCCTGGCCCCCGCTGGCCAGAGAGAGAATAGACCAGCAGGGGCTAGGAAAGGGGGGCAGGGGCCTAGTGGGGGCACAGGGGTGAAGTGCTAAGGGGGTGGCGGTCTAATAGGGGCTGAGGGGGTAGAGTACTCACTCTCTGGAGGGGCTCCTGCAACACATGGATTCCTCCGGACTGGGTAAGTTGGAAAAAAAGCAAAAAAAATAAAGAGCTGGGCATGCTCAGAAGGGCAGAATGACCCCTTCTGAGCATGTTCAAACACCATCTTGGAAAGGCCTGAGCATGCTCAGAAGGGGCCGTTTGGCCCTCCTGAGCATGCCCAGCTTTTTTCCCTCTCCCAAACGTACTCAGTCTGGAGGAAACCAAACATCGCCAGAGCCCCTTCGGAGGGTGAGTACTCTATCCCCTCATCTTCCACTACCCCCCACTCTTCCTGGCCCATTCTCCCCCTCCCCCCGAGCTCCCTCTGGCCTCCTCTTCAGCCCCTGCCCTTGGAATTTCTGAGTATTGTCCGAGGGTCCGAGTTCCGAGTCCTTAAAAAAAGTTCCGAGTGATGTCCAAGGACTCAGTCCTGGTAGGTATTCAGATCCTCAGAAATCCTCGCAAGTACTCAGAACACCTATTCGGTGCAGCCCTAATTTAAAGTATTTGCTTCACATTCTTGGCTCCCCTTTGGTTACTTAGCAAAGTTAACTTCCCTGCATTGTCAATAATAGAAAACTTGATGACAGATTTCAAAAACCAATGGGAAGGTGCAGAATTATTCTACCGACCCTTTTTGTGGGCCCACGTAACTCATGATATTGGAAGACCACAAGGTCTATCCACCATCTTTCATCTTATGGATTGAGGTGCCTATTCACACATCTGTAAAACATACAGGTGTTGTTCATAAACAAATTGAAAGAGGCTTGTGATACAGCAGGCACTGACCCTTTAAGAGTGTTTCTCTATCCCTCTAGCCCCACCCCTTTCATCGGTATAAGAGCCCTGAGTTTTAGGAGCTCTGGTAGTTGGTGCCTAGCTCTTGCGGAAAGCAGAGTTCAAGCCCAGCTGGGTGTTTGCGGGGAGCTCTGACCAGACCTAACACTAAGGGCCTAGATGCAGTATCTGACCTGGGACCACGGACACTGTGTAAGTGCTGTTTTATGTCTAAAGAAGTGTTAACAGAGAGTAGCTATCAAAGGCTGTGGTTCTGGACCTGTTCCACTGCAATGCTCTGTGGGGTAGATCCACCTTGTCACAAGGGCCATGGGAGTAATTATAGTGAAGGACATGGGCGGTGAGTTCCTCACAAATTTCCTCCCTGCAAATTCCAAGGGTGTATGGTGGGGCTTATGCAGATCAGCCTCCCCCAAAAATTGTTGCCCAAAGTTATGCCCGTGCACAAGGCTGAAGAAACTGGTGATGTAGAAGTCATCTGTGTTTCCTGGTAGACGTGTGAGGCCGACCTGGTCTTGTTCCCAAAATGGGTCAGCAAGACATTAGAAATCAGAGCCAAGGGAAGTATATCTGAGCCCAATCATACCAAGCTTTTTGACTGTGCTTAAGAATCAAAGTGAATTCCAAGGGGGATAACGTTGGGGGATTGACATTTGTCTGTGCATGTGTCTGCTTACAAGCTGTGCTTCGAGTGGGGTAGGAAGAGCCAGATGTTGGCATTCTAATTTTAAGCTGTTCCGCCAAGTCTCTTAGGGTATTGTGCATTAACTCATAACAAATCACAGGATGGCGTTTTAATAATCACCCTCTGAGAACTGAAAACAAAGAAAACTAAAAGGGGAGGGCAATTCAGTGTGCCAAAGCAAATGAGAGAATATTAGTCACATTAAAGATAAAAAAAAAAAAAAGTAGGAGATGTTTTGTCTAAAAGTTGAGAGAGATGAGATGTGGAAGTAGACATCTATACTCTGCTGTCCATGACAGTGGGTGCAGCTAAAATGGCAGAATTACTACAATGAGGGTATTCATTGTATTATTAATTTACATTTGTGTCCCACACTAGCTCTGAGATGTTCTTGGCTCCTTAGCTGTGTCTAGAACACCAGGTCACAGCCATGGCCAGAAGGCCCATTCATCAACTCAGTATGGTGAGAAGGCTACAACCTTAGGCTGCAACCTTTTATTTCAGATGGGGACCTGGACACGGTCATCTGTGACTTCATTACCTCAAAACTAGACTCCTGCAACGTGCTCTACATGGGGCTGCCCTTGATGTCTGTTTGGGGACTGCAGCTGGTGCAGAATGTGGTGGCTCATCTCCTGACAGGGGTGGGTTGCTGGGTGCACATTACACCAGTGTTCCAGAGTCTACACTGACTGCCAATAGCATTCTGGACACAATTCAAGGTGCTGAATTTGACCTATAAATCCCTAAAGGGTCTGGTACATATCTAAAGGACCACCTCCACCTTTATGTCCTCATGTGGCCTCTAAAATTGCCCAAGAGCGCTCATCTGCAAATGCCATTGTTGATCCAGATCTTTTTGACTCAAGCACACAGAGAGGTGTTCTCAGTGTCTCCTCCATGATTTTGGAATACCCTTCCCTTAGAGGTTTGCCTAAGCCCTAGGCCGTTTTTAGATGATCGCGGGTGCGCTCGTGCTTGTTGTGAAAAAATGCCGGGAGCCAGGATCAGACGATACGCTCCCAGCAATCACGCGCCAGGAAGGGGGACGTGCATGCTTTTCCGACCGCGTTTGACCGGGTCGATTTTTCAACCCGGTCAAATCGCGGCCGGAAAAGCATGCGTGTCCCCCTTCCAGGCGCGTGATTGCCGGGAGTGTATCGTCTGATTCCGGCTCCCGGCATTTTTTTCAAAACAAGTGCGAGCGCGGCCGTGATCATCTAAAAACGGCCCTAGTCTCGGCATCTTCTGGAGGCAGCCTAAGACATATTTATTTGGCCAGGCATTTAACGGGCAGGGTTAGGATTTTTATTTTATTGGGTGTGGGGAGGAGGTATTTTATGTAGTTGGGGTGTGTGTTGTTATATTTCATACTTGTATGTGTGTGTTTATCATGTTGTTAGGCACTGTGAACCTTTGGAGATAGGTCACAATGAAAATCTAAATAAATAAATAAATAAATATTCCAAGGGCTCAAGCTTGGTTACAACAAAGAAAGTCATGCATTATAATACACATGAATAAATTTCATTAAAATCCCATATTCCATACCTCTCCAAACCCAAGAAAGTCTGACATTTCCTCCAGAAGATGAGCAGGCTTGTGGTTAGCCAAACCTTCAGGAAGGTGAGAGTTCTGTAATTGCGGGGCAGCCGCCAAGAATGCCTCTCTGCGCACCCTCACTGTGTGAACTTGATGGACAGATGATGCAATGAAGAGGTTGCTCGTGGATGGGTTGGACCTATCTCCAACCTTAGTCTTGGTTAGCCTCGGTGGCCATGAGGGGAGGAGGCAGCCTTTCCAATATTTGGGGTGGAAGTCATTTAGGACTTTCTAGGTTAAAACCACCTCCTTGAATTGTACCCGGAAAGCTATCAGTACATCTGTTTACATAACAATTGCAATAAATAACAAGAAGCTCTCGGGCAGGGACCGTGTCTATCTTATTCTCTGTAAAGTGCCAGGTACATCGCTGGTGCTGTATAAAAGTTTATAATAATAATAATTAATAATTAATAACGACTTCTTAAATATAGCTGGAACCTACTAGTGAGGACATTCTGAGGACCAAAACTTCAGTTCTTGAAGATTAGAAATTCACAGAATTTTTTGAGTTTTTGGTATGTATGAAATACACAATCTCATCCTAACTTTATTACGTCCACATGCTGATCCTGTTTCCATTGATAAAAATGGAAAATCTCCAACTAATTGCAATGAGAGCAAGTTCAGGACTCTTTTATGTAATATACTTCAGCTAACCCTACGGTCTCCCCCCGCCCACGTCATAGTCATATTTTTACTTAAATTTTCATCCTTAAAACTTCACCGACATATAAGGGATGTAACTGGTTTGTACATATTTCCAAGGACCTGTGTTCACTGTGTTTTCTCTGCTGGTGACAACCTGTGTCCCAGCTTATTTCTCTCTTTTTATGGGGAAGGAGGCAAACAATCAGAGCTTTATTTCTCCTAAATCTTTCCAGGACTCAACCCTGGCACCTCTTTCAGGCTTTGTCACTGAAGCTCCTCTGCAAGACCATCCCAATGCAAGAATGCACCTTCCTCAGTATCTCCCCCAACAGGGTTGGGTTGGAATGGCCAGAGAAGGAGTTAGCACTGCCTTCTTGAGCTATTTGGCAATAAGGGTGTTTTTGCCACTGGTTGGCGGGGGTGGAGGCACCAACCTTTGTGAAACGTAATCCAAACCATGGAAGGCAGGAACAGGGGATGATGGAGTACTGGCTCCTGGCAGGGTAGCTCCATCAGACCCGCCAAAAAAACACCTCCTCATACCTTCATGGTCAAGAAATGGGACTTCTAGGACAGCACAGGCCTGATCCCTGGCATGTTACACCCCTCCAGATACACATTAAAATAAATAAATAAATAAATAAATAATCAAACGCTGCAAACGGTAGCCAAGGGCAAGCCAAAGCTTCCGCTCTGAAGTAAATGTATGGACTTTAATTAGTGCACAGATTACATTTATTCATTATTAGTGTATACTGGCACTTGCAATTCTTCTAGAGTAACATTTTAATTAAGATTTTTGATGAAAATGTCATATAGTCAGTTACTTTCGCCAGTTATTTGCCATAAAATGTCCCAAATGGACCTTCTGTGCCGGCTTTGCACTAATGCCCTGTAATTGTGTTTCACTTCCTTTAATTAAACTGACAAGTCACTTGAATTGATATCACTTAGTACATTGATCTGAGAAGGTGACAGGAATAGATTGCAGCGTTTCTACCCGGTATGTGGTATCTAAGGTTTATAGTTATATCTCAATGATGTCTCGTGTGGATCAGGGGGAAAGGCATTAAACGCAGAGAATAAATCATTCCCCATTGTCTTCCTTTGATTTTCTTTTTCCCTGGACTTTATTAGGTCCCGTTGGTTTTCTTTTTTCTTTTCTTTTTTTCCGTTCTTTTGCTTGTTTGTTTTTGTTTCAAACTTCATCTCCTTCTATCTGTCTGAGTTGCAGCATACTAGAGAGAAACACTGGCACAAGGAAAAAGCCAATATTCAATAGTGATCCATTATTTACACTAATGAGGATCAAGTCATCTTCTCTTCCAGGGTTCCTTCCATCTCCATTAATTCAAGATGAAAGCTAATGTTACAGCATGTGTCCAATTAACTCTGCTGCTCTTTGTTTGTTCCTCAGGTGGGGCTTCCGCTGGAGGCACGCCAGCTTGGAAGGGCGCACTGCCAAGCCCACAACTCACTGCCCTTAGAAAGTGTAACACAGGCACTCACCTGATATTATGCAGGCAGCATTTTATAATGCTAGGAAGACTGTTAGTGATGGAAAGTAACAGTGTTTTCACTGGTGGCTAAAAGAAGATCAACCTAAATCGCTTAAAAGCATGGCTTTTATCAAAAGTGGTCTGAAGAATGATGGGGCCAACTCAGGGCAAAGGCGGAGAGAGTGGCGAGACAGGGAAGAAAATAAAAGCATCTGGTTTGAAAAAGTATTTAATTCCATGCAGTCAACCAGGTTGGAGCTCAAAAATGCCCTTGAGTTTTTGAGCTGGAGCACACTTCCATCACTAAAAGTTATTTGATAGAGACAGAGTAGTTCAAATGATCTCTTTTATTGGACCAACTTTTGTTGGGAAGAACATACAGATTTGCGGACCACCCTTCCTCCCACCCCCAACGGAGTCCTTCCGCAGGCACGTAGCTCAACAACTCAGAAATATATACACAAGATCAAATGCACGGCAGGTCTATATACGAGGAGGCATGGGGTGACGTGTGAAAGTGGACAGAACAAAGTAACTGAGGAGGGGATTGTAGATGGGGAGAAAAAGAGACAGAGAGATGCCAGACTTTTAAAAATAAATCTGCAAACATATATTGGTGTACGACAAATAAACTATAGGTAATAGTAAACACTGAGAGGAGATGAGGCTAAAGCAAATATATGGGTAAGAGTATAGTAAAAAAAACAACTCTTCTCATTTACAGAAATTGGTCCAATAAAAGAGATTATTTAGATTACTTTGTCTCCATATCTTAGGTTTGCAACTAACATGGCTACCACACTCTCTTGACTGTAAAGTTGTTTGGCAGAGTTGAACACCAAGAAGGGAGATAAATCCTGTAGGGTTGCCCAAGGAATATAATGTGATTTAAAATTTCAGAAGGGGAAGATTTAGTGTGAATATCACAGCAAATACGCCCCTTACTGAAAGATCTATTAGGCTGTGAAAGATGCCCCCAAGGGAGTCAGTGGAAGCCCTATTTCTTAGGACATTTAATTATGTTGGGTAACACATTTTCAAATATGCTGTACTGAGTAATCCGTCACGGGGCTATATATGCTTTTATTTGGCCGGGGGAGGTTGGTTGTGGTTTTTTTTGTATCTTTAATGTCTAAGAACAATACTCGACTTTAAGGCATGAATGAGAGAGAAAGAGGCCTGCTTCTATAGAAAAATGATACAGTTCAACTTTTAGCATGTTCATTTATTAAAAAAAAAAGAATAATTTCAATGCAAATCACCAGGGTTTTTTACAGTTTTGCTAAATCTCTAGCTTTCACTTTGCTTAGAGGTGGCGTAGTCTTCTTTAAAATGAAACTGGAACATGTTGCTGTGTGACCAGCAGTCAAAAAGGCAAACAGAATAGGAATGGAGAATAAAACAAAAAATTAGGAATGGGTGAACAGATCGCAGTTCGGGTTTGTCTGTTCGGTTTGGCTGTGTTTGGTTCGTCCGTTCGGTTCGTCCGTTCGGTTCGACTGCGTTCAGTTTGTCCGTTCGGTTCGACTGCGTTCAGTTTGTCCGTTCGGTTCAGCAGTTCGGTTAGTTCGCCGGGTTCGGCCGTTCGGTTCGGCCGTTCGGGAAATGTTATGGGTGTTTTTTTGTTTTTTATATGGTTTATTGGTTTTTTATTGGGTTTTATATGCTTTTCTTTTGGGTTTTTTTTGGTTTTTTTTGTTTTTATATGGGGTTTTTTTTTTAAAAATCTAATAAATATATCTATCTATCATCTAACTGCTATTAACTATTCTAAATGCTATGAACTAAATGGATTATCTAATAAGTGCACAGGCCTGCTCCTACAAACACTAAAACTAAATNAACACAAGGTTTCAGTTTAAGGTTTAAGTTTCATTTCAGTACAAAACTGAAATGAAACTTAAAGCAATCTAATAATCCTACTCAACGCCTGCTGTTCAGGAACAGTGACTAGCTCAGAAGGTGTTGGGAAGGGGGGAGGCAGATAGCTTCATTTCTTGCAAACCTCTCCACCCCTGGTGCCTGGAAGTCTGCTCCTCAGTGACTAGTACTACCCCTCCCTGTCACAGTGAACCTTTTTTTTTGTCACCTGAACTCACCCGAACGCAATCCGAACTGTTGGGCCATTTCGCCATTCAGTGTTCGGTTCTGTTCGGTGGGTTCGGGTTCACATTCGGTCATCCGAACAGGCCGAGTTCGGGCCGAACTCCCAAACCGCGTTCTCCCATCCCTACAAAAAATATAATAATGCCTCTATAAATGTATGGTGTGAGCGCACCTTGAATATTGTTTGTGGTTCCGGTTGCCTCAGCTCAAAAAAGAGTAGAACTGAAAAAGCTGCAGAGAAGGGCAACAAAAATGATTAGGGGGTACAGAACGGCTTCTGAACAAGGCAAGGTTTGATAGGTTGGGGTTCATCAGCTCGGAGAAGAGACGGCTGAAAAGGGGATGTGATAGTTTATAAAACCATGAGGGGTATGGAGCAAGTAAATGAAATAGAAAGTGATTTACTCTCTATGACTTTCAGGGGGGGCCCTTGGGGAGGGCTTGTCACAGCCACCCACCGGGGCCGAAGGGGAGTTTCCCTTTCTGTAGGGAGTCAGCTTGTGGGAGTGGTGGACTGCCTTTTCTGTGCTCCCTAATCAGTGTGCCTCCCGGGGCAGGCAGCCCCTAATACAAGCACTGTCCACCTCCCCTCCCCCTCGTCGAATATCCGTCCAAGTCCTGGGGACTCCCGTTCCTCAACTGGGGGCCCCTCTACGCATGCCCTCTGCATCTCTATAGCTTGCTCGCCATCTCCCCTGGGCTCTGCTGACCTGTCATGCTCCCCTTGTACCGGGGTTAGAGTCCCCCCATCCAGTCTCCCTATCTACTCTGCGGCACTGCCCCCCTCACTGCAGGCCCCTGTGCTCCTTAATGGGTTTTGGCAATTGTGTCCCACCCAGGCACCCCCTGATGATATCATCCTTGCTTCCTTTCCTCCGAGCTCTGTCGCAGCAGCCCAGTCCCCACCATTTCCACCGGTGAGCTTCCCTCAGGCCCTTTGCTGCTCCAGCATGGGAGTTCTCTCCTGGTCCAATTGCAGGGGTAATCACCCCATCAGAGAAGTGGATTGTATAATAGAATGGACTAGGGGTGGGAATTTTGGATCTACCAGTATCCGATACTGCCAAATACTGACAGTAATCGGGGATACCGGTGCCGGTTCCTGTACCAGATTTTTTATACATTGCGGCCATTGAAATCAATGGCCGCAATGTAAAACAACAAAACCAACCCCTTCCCCTTCACTTTCCCTCCCACTCCCAGCTGCGTGGGTGGAAGGGGGGACACCCCCCACCCACCCTGCCCAGCCTGGTTTTTTTTTTAAGCTCTAACAGTCACTGACCAACCAGACCTGAGCTCCGGGCCGCCGCTGGCTGCCCAGTGGCAATCAACTAGGGCTATGGAGGCCACTCAGGCCGACAGCTGAGCTCTCCCCTACCCACCCACCCCCGGATCGCCTTCTTTACCTGTGGCTGTGAGCGGAGTCGGACTTGGACTGTGCTCCCTTTGGGTGGTGGCGGCGGCAGCAGCGCAGGCCCAACTGCAGCGCTGGCTTGAACGCTTCACCAGACCTTCCGGGGAACTTTTGGGTTTCCCCGGAAGGCCTGGTGAAGCGCTCAAGCCAGCGCTGCCGGGCCCACGCTGCCGCTGCCACCCAAAGGGAGCACACTCCGAGTCCGCACACAGCCACAGGTAAAAAAGGTGATCCGGGGGGGGTTAGGGGAGAGCTCAGCTGCCGGCCTGAGCGGCCTCCATAGCCCTGGCTGGCTGCCACTGGGCAGGCGGCAGCGGCCCGCAGCCCGGGTCCGGTTGGTCAGTGACTGTTAGAGCTTTAAAAAAAAAAAACAGGCTGGGCAGGGTGGATGGGGGGTGTCCCCCCTTCCACCCGCGCAGTCTGGGAGGGGTAGGGGGGAGGTATTGGGGGGGGTTCATTGATTTCAATGGGGACAGTTCCCCATTGAAATCAATGAAAAAAAACCGATACCGGTATACCGGTTTTAATCTGGTAAACCGATTTTTTTGAAACTGGTAACCGGTAAAACTGGTAACCGTTTTTTTGCCCCAAGTCCCACCCCTAGAATGGACTACCCAAATCCCTTGAGAAAACCTGCTACAATACAAATAGAAGGAACCCTTCAACCACACACCTTTAGTTGTTACCTACCATCCCAAACTGGAACTCAACCATACATAACATGATCAAAGATCTCCAGCGTATACTGGATGGGGACCAAACCCTGAAAGAGACCTTCCCTGAACCCCCTCTTTCTGGCTTTCAAACAACCTCCTCTCTCTCAACTAATTACCTGGAGTAAATTCCCCACCACCCAAGACACCAACACCCCTACAGGAACAAGGCCTTGATGGAACAGAAGCTGTAAAACATGTCTTCACATCTCGACTGCAAACAGCATCCGGACATTCAATGGAAATCTATTCAGAATACCAGGGACCTACAACTGCAAATCTAAAAATCTCTGGTATTCCTCATTCAGTGCACTAAATGCCCCCACGAGAGCTATGTAGTTGAAACCCATCAACCCCTGCACAAACGCATGAACTTGCACAGAAAAAAGATCATGGACAAGATCACAAATTCTACTGTTGGCATTCACTTCTCACAAAACGACCACTCCATTTCTGACCACTCTGTCCTTGTCTTAAAAGGAAACCTATACGACCCCTTTAAAAGGTGGCGATTCTGAGAACAAAAATGCATAGTTCTACTAGGTACAAAGAACAATGGACTCCTTTTAAACATGGGTTTCACAAGCTGTCACATACGTTTCTAGATCTAATGGCCGTCTACACCTACAAGAAGCTTTAAGTTTACTTATTATCAGCTGCTCTTAGTCTATTCTTTTGAATTGTGGACCTCCTACCTCCCTATGAGGAGCTCGTTCTCACCTCACCCCACCTCCTTTTGCCATTGTTTCCAGTCATTATATGTACCTCACTGCTTTTCTCAGTCTATTGTTCCAATTCCCAACTTCCCTGAGGAAGGACCCTGTGAGGTCCGAAAGTTTGCCTACCTCCATCAACTGGAGTTGGTCCAATAAAAGAGATCACTTTACTACTTTATTTATTTCCTATAAAAACGTCTACCCTGCCCCTCTTGCTCAAGGCGACTCGGGGCGGCTCACAACCAGATTAAAATACATCAATATATAAAATGCAATAATAATACAAGAATAAATACAAAAATATAAAACCGAAGGGCCAGGTCTTACAGCTTCATCAGAAGGCAAGGAGATCCAGGCTGAGGCGGACCTCTCCCGAGAGGTCATTTCAGAGCGAAGGCGCAGCCACCATGATGGCCCTCATGTTTGTCTGAACCCGCCAAAAATGTGGGACCTCCAGGAGGGCGGTCCTAGATGACCGCAGAGGATGCCCAGGAGTCGGGGGCTGAGGCGTTCCTTCAGGTAAGCAGGGCCCAGGCCATTTAGGTCCTTAAAGGTTAAAACCAGTACCTTGAATCAGGCCCGGAAGACCATAGTGCTCAGAGCACTGNGCCGCAATGTAAAACAACAAAACCAACCCCTTCCCCTTCACTTTCCCTCCCACTCCCAGCTGCGTGGGTGGAAGGGGGGACACCCCCCACCCACCCTGCCCAGCCTGGTTTTTTTTTTAAGCTCTAACAGTCACTGACCAACCAGACCTGAGCTCCGGGCCGCCGCTGGCTGCCCAGTGGCAATCAACTAGGGCTATGGAGGCCACTCAGGCCGACAGCTGAGCTCTCCCCTACCCACCCACCCCCGGATCGCCTTCTTTACCTGTGGCTGTGAGCGGAGTCGGACTTGGACTGTGCTCCCTTTGGGTGGTGGCGGCGGCAGCAGCGCAGGCCCAACTGCAGCGCTGGCTTGAACGCTTCACCAGACCTTCCGGGGAACTTTTGGGTTTCCCCGGAAGGCCTGGTGAAGCGCTCAAGCCAGCGCTGCCGGGCCCACGCTGCCGCTGCCACCCAAAGGGAGCACACTCCGAGTCCGCACACAGCCACAGGTAAAAAAGGTGATCCGGGGGGGGTTAGGGGAGAGCTCAGCTGCCGGCCTGAGCGGCCTCCATAGCCCTGGCTGGCTGCCACTGGGCAGGCGGCAGCGGCCCGCAGCCCGGGTCCGGTTGGTCAGTGACTGTTAGAGCTTTAAAAAAAAAAAACAGGCTGGGCAGGGTGGATGGGGGGTGTCCCCCCTTCCACCCGCGCAGTCTGGGAGGGGTAGGGGGGAGGTATTGGGGGGGGTTCATTGATTTCAATGGGGACAGTTCCCCATTGAAATCAATGAAAAAAAACCGATACCGGTATACCGGTTTTAATCTGGTAAACCGATTTTTTTGAAACTGGTAACCGGTAAAACCGGTAACCGTTTTTTTGCCCCAAGTCCCACCCCTAGAATGGACTACCCAAATCCCTTGAGAAAACCTGCTACAATACAAACAGAAGGAACCCTTCAACCACACACCTTTAGTTGTTACCTACCATCCCAAACTGGAACTCAACCATACGTAACATGATCAAAGATCTCCAGCGTATACTGGATGGGGACCAAACCCTGAAAGAGACCTTCCCTGAACCCCCTCTTTCTGGCTTTCAAACAACCTCCTCTCTCTCAACTAATTACCTGGAGTAAATTCCCCACCACCCAAGACACCAACACCCCTACAGGAACAAGGCCTTGATGGAACAGAAGCTGTAAAACATGTCTTCACATCTCGACTGCAAACAGCATCCGGACATTCAATGGAAATCTATTCAGAATACCAGGGACCTACAACTGCAAATCTAAAAATCTCTGGTATTCCTCATTCAGTGCACTAAATGCCCCCACGAGAGCTATGTAGATGAAACCCATCAACCCCTGCACAAACGCATGAACTTGCACAGAAAAAAGATCATGGACAAGATCACAAATTCTACTGTTGGCATTCACTTCTCACAAAACGACCACTCCATTTCTGACCACTCTGTCCTTGTCTTAAAAGGAAACCTATACGACCCCTTTAAAAGGTGGCGATTCTGAGAACAAAAATGCATAGTTCTACTAGGTACAAAGAACAATGGACTCCGTTTAAACATGGGTTTCACAAGCTGTCACATACGTTTCTAGATCTAATGGCCGTCTACACCTACAAGAAGCTTTAAGTTTACTTATTATCAGCTGCTCTTAGTCTATTCTTTTGAATTGTGGACCTCCTACCTCCCTATGAGGAGCTCGTTCTCACCTCACCCCACCTCCTTTTGCCATTGTTTCCAGTCATTATATGTACCTCACTGCTTTGCTCAGTCTATTGTTCCAATTCCCAACTTCCCTGAGGAAGGACCCTGTGAGGTCCGAAAGTTTGCCTACCTCCATCAACTGGAGTTGGTCCAATAAAAGAGATCACTTTACTACTTTATTTATTTCCTATAAAAACGTCTACCCTGCCCCTCTTGCTCAAGGCGACTCGGGGCGGCTCACAACCAGATTAAAATACATCAATATATAAAATGCAATAATAATACAAGAATAAATACAAAAATATAAAACCGAAGGGCCAGGTCTTACAGCTTCATCAGAAGGCAAGGAGATCCAGGCTGAGGCGGACCTCTCCCGAGAGGTCATTTCAGAGCGAAGGCGCAGCCACCATGATGGCCCTCATGTTTGTCTGAACCCGCCAAAAATGTGGGACCTCCAGGAGGGCGGTCCTAGATGACCGCAGAGGATGCCCAGGAGTCGGGGGCTGAGGCGTTCCTTCAGGTAAGCAGGGCCCAGGCCATTTAGGTCCTTAAAGGTTAAAACCAGTACCTTGAATCAGGCCCGGAAGACCATAGTGCTCAGAGCACTGCTCAGAGCACTGGTGTAATGTGCTCAGGGACGGGCTGCAGCATTCTGTACTAGCTGCAGCTTTCGAACCATCACCAAGGGAAGCACCACATAGAGTGGATTCAAATAGTCTAGTCTCGAGGTGACAAATGCATGGATGAGGGTGGCAAGGTCTGAGTCTGAGACATATGGATGGAGCCTTCTCACAAGATGTAACTGGCGGAAGGCGCCCCTGGCGACAGCCAACACCTTGCTGCAAATCCAGGACCATCCCTAGGCGCCGCACAGATGGAACCAATGCAGGGCAAACTCCCCTGATGACCAGAATGTTCCCCTACACTGGATCTCTGGTCCCACCCACCAACATCATCTCTGTCTTATAGGGATTGAGTTTCAATCGGCTTAACCTCATCCAATTCCCCACAGCGGCCAGACCCCAGGACAGCAAGGAGACGGCAGGGCCCGCGTCAGATGAAAAAGATAAATACAGCTGGGTGTCGTCTGCGTATTGATGACAACACACTCCCCAGCTACGCATGACCTCCTGTATTCGCTTCATATACACATCATATACATGTTTGGCTTTTTTGCCTATATTTAGAACCAGCATGGCAACTTTATTACTCTACACTTCCCAATTGTCACACCCTCTCAAATTCTACTATAACTAGGGGACGTGCCATGAAACTAACTGGAAGCAGATTTATTACAAACAAAAGGAAGTATTTTTTCACCCAATGTACAATTAACTTGTAGAAGTTGTTGCCAGAGGATGTTGTGAAGGTCAGTTCTGTAGCTGGGGTTTAAATAAGAACTTGGTAAGTTCTTGAAGGATACATTTATAAATGGCTATTAATCAAGGTCAGGCGTGCAAACTCTGACTGTCGAGAGCTGGAAGTAAATAGTACGGATGGGTCACTCCATTTTGACATTATTAATTATTATTATAATAAACATTTATATAGCGCCGGTGATGTACCTGGCGCTGTACAGAACATAGAAATAGACGCGGTCCCTGCCTGTGGCTTACAATCTAAAAGACAAGGAGGGGGAGACAGGGAGAGGGGACAGTGGGAGAGACAGGGGAGAAGACAAACAAACATTCAAGCGGATGCGAAGTCTCAGGTGCGTGTGCTTGGCTTGGTTACAATCAGGTTGGTTGCAGCAGTCTGCAGAGGAGGGCAGACAGTAAGTATATGGGGAAC